>JABUQX010057195.1:12500-32574 GCA_015478945.1 Trachelipus rathkii | reverse complement strand
GAACAAAGAGAGGACATGAGAGATAAGACAGCCAAAGAGAAGAGAGAGAGAGAGCATGAGAAGAGAGAGAGAGAGAGAGAGAGAGAGAGAGAGAGAGAAAGAGAGAGAGAGAGAGAGAGAGAGAGAGAGAGAGAGAGAGAGAGAAGAGAGAGGAGAGAGAGAAGAGATAGAGAGAAGAGAGAAGAGAGAGAGAGAGAGAGAGAGAGAGAGAGAGAGAGAGAGGAGAGAGAGAGAGAGAGAGAGAGAAGAGAGAGAAGAGAGAGAGAGAGAGAGAATGAGAGAAAGAGAGAGAGATGAGAGAGAGAAGAGAGAGATGAGAAGAGAGAGAGAAGAGAGAGAGAGAGAGAGAGAGAGAGAGAGAGAGAGAGAAGAGGAGAGAGAGAGAGAAGAGGAGAGAGAGAGAGAGAGTATACGCATACTTAAAGCGATGAAATTACCTCCCATTTTAATGGTTTGCCTTTCTCTTTTGCGTTCATATACTTTACACACTCATCCTCCAGGCAACATCTAACTGACCACATTTACCACATATCATATACACAATTACTAAACGTCCATCACCCCTCTTTTCTAGACAACAGTCTAACAATACCACCCGGAACTCGTATACCCGATCTGCGAGAGTAACTGCTGCGCGTGCTCTAATGGTTCTGCGTGTCGAGAAGGCGAACTTAAGGACGTTGGTAGTGGGCTGGCTGCCCTACACAATCTCTTGCCAGAATGCTAAGCATGAGCGCGGAGAAGGTCGGATCGCCGACGGCCTTCATTTCGGGCGAAATTGTATGAATCGTATTGGTACATGAAATGTCAGAGGAAAAGTGGTGAGAGAGAAGAGAAAGAGGTGATGATGTATTTAGAAAGGGTAGATTTGATCTGCTCGCTGTGACTGAAAAAAAGATGAAAGGAAACGTGAAATTGTGTGTGTGTGTGAAATGTGTTTGTGGCTGGTGATGGAAAGGAATGAAAAGGAAAGGAGTTGCAATATCTGATGAGTGACTTGTGGTATAAAGCTATGGTAGATTTTCTGTGTGTGAGTCTAGAATTCTAATGGTTAAATTTAAGTTGAAAAGGTCAAGGTATGCGTCGTGTGACATAGGGTCCATAATATGGTCCATCTGAGGGTAATGTGCGATTTTCTGGGATAATCGAATGTTTGGATGGAGTGAGTTAGGAGCTTCAGAATGATGATATTTGGGGGACCTAAGATGTTGGATAGTGATCAGAAAAAGGATGGTATAAACAGGTGGTTTTGGTTGCGTCGAGAAAGTGAGGTTGTAGCAGATGATTATTCTGTTGAGGAGAGAGGTATGTGTGTGTAAGTAATACTTGCTTTAAATTCACAAGGAGTTATCCATAGTATACTAGAGTTGGTGCAAGTAGAGATGTATCGAAGTGAAAAGTATGTTGATTTTGTGTTGGTGAAGAAGGAGGTGTTGAGACAGTGTTGGGATGTTAAGATCATTGAGGGGGTTAGGAATGAGATTACCGGATCATTATGTTTCTATGTAAAATTAGTTAGTGGGGGCTTGGATGGAGGGAAGTGATGCGGAAGGGAAGTGGATAGAATTAAGAATGAGAAGTAAAGTGAACAAGGTAAAAAAGGATAAGTATCTAAAAGCGCTCGCAAGTAAATCAGTTGAATGTGAACAAGTTTGAAACTGAAAAATCTGGGAGCAAATGAGGGAAGCAATTGTTAGCAGTGCAAAGCGGAATATGTGATGTGCCTAAATATAGATGTAAGAAGTAAACAGTGAATTGTGAATGAAGAGCTGACGGCAAGAGTTAATAAGAAAAATGAAGCGAGGTTGAATGTACTAAAGCCAATGATGAAGTTTCAAAAGAAAGATGTTGGAATTATATAAGGAGGAAAAAGAAATTACTAAAAGTGCATACGTAGAGAAAAGAAGAGGTAATGAACAGTTTGGAAGGAGAGGTGAATGAGGACATACAAGGAATAGGAAGCTCTTCTGAAGAAGCACGAAAGGTTAAAATGAGAATAAAGGGAATCTGCTTAGAATAATGAATAGGGATGGTGGTATAGTTCCGAGGGATTGGAGAAGAGCAGTAATAGTAGTAACCTTACATAAGGGTAAGGAGCATAAGGGGAACAGTAGGAATTATAGGAGAATTAGTTTACTGAGTGGTTGTAGGGAAGATATATGCTGTATTTAGTCGAAAGAGTGCGTCGAGTGACTGACGGACTGATTGGTGAAGAACAATGTGCATTTGAGGAGTGGTAGAGGCAATGTGGCGGCGGAGAGGATTAATCTTGTACATTGAAACAAATGATTGAGAAAATGAGGAGAAGAATAATTGTATTATAGGTTTATGGATTTGCAACAGCGGTATGATATAATTGAGTAGGGAAGCTTCTATGGCAATGTTAGTAAATGTGTGTGTTTGGTTGGTAGGCTCTGAACTGGAATCAAAAGTATGATACGATAGTGAAGCGGGTGAAGAATAATGTGTCAAAGTGATTGGTTTAATATTATAGCGGAGTGAGGTAGGATGTGTTATGTCTCCTGTAATCCCAGATTTGTATATGGATTGAGTTATAGAAAGAATAAGTGGGGTGGCAGGAAATTGGTGTTAGAATGATGGAGAATGGAGTGAGTGGATGGTGCCCTACCTATTATATGCGATTGATTTGGTTTTTGTGTGTGGTGAATCTGAAGAAAAGTTTGAGAGGATTGTAGAGAGATTTGGCAGGTGTGAAAAAGGATGGGTTTGAAAGTAAATGTGATAAGAGAAGGTTATGGGTGTGAGTGAGGGGACGATCCTCGGTGTGAAGTATGTTAGATATGAGCAGCTGGAAGAAGGTTCATTTCAATATTTAGTTATATATTTAGTTGAAAAGTGAACGGATGGTGCAGAGAGCTGTATAGGAAAGTGGAGTGGCAGTAAGGATGGCTGTGCAATTAATTGTATGGTGAGGCTGTAAAGGGACTAAGTTTCTGAGTGGTCGTAGGGTCTTACATGAGGGATGTTGTTACCTGTGTTAATGTAGAGTAGTGAGAGTCTAGGTCTGCGAACCCAAGTATAGACTCTTAAAGGTTCAGAGTGGTCTCAGTGACAATCTTAGCGGGCTGTGTTAGTGTGAGAATAAGTTGAAAAAAATGAGGAATCCACCCTGAACTATTAGAGGTATTTGTTGGTGTGAAGAAAGGTAAATGAGAGAGATAAAGTGAAAGTATGTTCAGTATGGTTTGGTCATGTTTTGGGAAGTATGAATGATAGTTCGTGTTGGTTAAAGAGTGTTATAGTGGTGAGTGTTTTTGAAATCGACGGCTGGAGACACAAAACCCAGATCCAGCAGCATACACAGCAGAACAAGTAAAAAGTAACTAACTCAGGATTGATTCACGTTAGAGTTTATTGAGCTCTAGAAGAGAAATTTGAGTTTGCAGACCGAGAGAGAAACATGGTGCACATATAATTGAGACGAATGACGGACGATAACTTTGGTGCGAGGGAGGTATGGTTACTGTTCGCCCACCGAGTGCTACTCTTGCGCCGTAAGTTCGGTTGAGAGAAGCATGTTACATTCTGAGCAAACCCTCTACCACTGATTGATATGATCATAGTGAGGGTACCGTCGCGGTCCCGTGGAAGCGTCCAGGGTGAGATTTCTGTACTGCCGACGAGTTCTTCAAACTACAGGTATTAAAAATGGTTGGCACCGTGTAAAAGAAAGGTGGTCTTTCTTTCTCAATATGTCATATTTTTCTACTACTTTTCTGTTCCGAGTGTATGTCACACGCCTTACCCCAGTCTTCGAAAAAAAGGTAGATTATACTTCATGCTATGCCTTGTAAAAAAATAAAAATCTAAAATACGCAACAGGCAATTTAGAAAAAAATAAAAAATTGTTAACTTTATTCGTACTTGATTGTCCTCCACTCCAGAACTTTTCTCAAAAACTTGTTCATTTGGTGCATCTTCTTCAATATCCAAAGACTCATATTTTATATCAATGTCATCGTCGCTCACTGAATCTTCCTCCAAAGTGTCTAAAGGTTCTTCTTTAACCTCAATCTCACTTTTGACATCGCATGTTGGGTAACAATTCTCTCCTGTAAAACACCAGTATTCACATGTTTAAATAAAATAATAATAATAATAATAATAATAAAATAATAATAATTATAATAAATAAAAATAGATTAATAATAAAATTTTACAATAAAAATATTTTCCCAGTGATAAGAAAAAAAAAATTTTTTATAAAAATAATAATTTATTTTTTTTAAATTTTCAAAATAGACTTGAGAATTATTTTCACTTTATCACCCATACAGCTAGAAATAACCAATTTCTCTACTTAGAGAAGTGTCCTTAAGCCTACAAATCAACCCTATTGTAGAGATTAATAAACAACCTCTCGTATGGACTTAGAAAATGAATAATAATTCTTACGTCTCTTTCACAAAATATTACGAGCTAATAACTAATAATTTTTCATACCTGAGTTTCTTTTGATCTTGAAACATGTTCGAAATGAAGACTACTTGTTCTTCCTTCTTCAGTATTTTCGCCAAATTCAACCTTAATTTCAGTTTTTATATCCATAATAGAAACAAAATTTAAATTTTTAGATAAAATGTCTCTGAAAAAACAAAACTTTTAAATGGCTTCGAGAAAAAAAAATTATAAATCAGAATTTAATCTTTTATTAGATGACACTAAATAAATTTTCCTTAAGATACAAATACGCAGTCTTACTTAATAAATTACAATTGTTTATTTTCCTTCAAAGTTTGTTTTGAATTTTTATGTTACCATTTTGGTTCAATTCTGCTGACTTCGAAGGTTGGTACCCATCAAAAATGAAATTACTCATTTCCCAAGTGCTATGTTGATTCAATAGGTAGAGCAACTAGTTGCAGGAAAAGGGCCATACTTTGATCCCTAGTCCAAATCCTAGGTGGTAATTACCTAGTGTAGCTTCCCTCCTAGAGTGTTGGCTACGCCCATGAGGTGCAAACTTTTAAAACTAAAAATAAATAAAAATGCTCAAAATAAAATCAAAATGTCATTTTCACAAACTCTTTTGGGAAATTTTATCTCTACTTAAATTATTTTTTCTTGTTCTGATATGCCTACTCTTAAAACTCAATTTGTCATATTTGAAAAATATATACCAGTACTATAATAATATATATTAATATATATATACTTATATATACTATATAATATATATATATAACACTTTATATGTAATATATATGATAAAATAATATATATATATATATATATATCATATAATATATATATATATATAAATAAGATATATATAATAATAATATATATATATATACTAAATATATAGTATATATATTATATAATAATATATATATATTTATTATATACTATTAGATATAATATATATATATATATATATATATATATAATATATATAGTAATAATTATATATATATATATAATATATAATCTATATATTTATATATATGTGCTGTCTACATTAAAAAAAAAAACACCTCATTTTGTTACACAAAAACAACCCATTCTTGTATCTCGGTAAATATGAGGTCTAGAGAGAAAAAATTTGGTGCACTATATCTGCATCTAGTATTATATGAAAGAGAGGTTATACATTGGTTCGAAGTCATTTTTGAAGTTTTCGATATTTTTTCAGTTTTCACATATTTAACAAATTTTCAGCAATTTTTGACCGACATTTTGAGACTTTTCCAGCATTCACTGCATTAAGAAATTTATAAATTAGCATGATATTTGATTCATTCCTGTTGGCCCCATCCTTGAATCTCATTCCACACCAAATTTCATGAAATTTTATGCAGCCCCTCCCCCCTCCGGACCATTAGTAAACGAATAAAAAAAAAAACACATGTTAACGAAAAAAAAAACAATATCCAAATTAATTGAAAAATGTGCATGTATATGCGCTATAGCTCTTATCAACATGCTGTATGGTTGTTTTTTAGATTTTGCCGGGGTGGGGTCCGAAACACCCCCCCCCCCCAAAAAAAAAAAAAAAAAAAAAAAACCACTTGTAACAAAAAAAAACTATGTATATTTTTAACATTATTTTATATATATAATATATATATATACTTATATATATAATATATATATATTATATATATTAATATTATGATATAATATATATAATATACCGGGCCTTATGATATAGTATCAATCACATTATTTGTATGTGTGCTAGAAATGATGTCGAGCGTGTATAAATTTCTAGCACTTCTAGCATAGCATATCCTAATCATAGAATATACCCAAGTCAGGTGTCTAACCCTATGTTTAAGGTATAGGGAATGATTGCATAAATTGTAAATGCGTCATGTGGCAACCTAACATGCGTTAGTACCCCGCCCCAATTTTCTGAAATGCCTCTAGCCATGTTATATCGTATGTCCACCGAATATTACCCAAATATAGCATCGATTAGTTATATAAAATCGATACTGCTGAATCATTTCCATTGGTTTATGGATGCAAATCTAATCACTACCTACCATTGGTTTAGTATCATATAACCCCTACCCCCCCTTTCCAATTGGCACCATGCAACCTGTTATTTCTGAGCTACAGAGCCGAGCTTGGTGTTGGCTGGTATGTTTTGAGGTATGCAGAGTCGATTCCTGCTATTGACGAGTGAGTAGTTTCAACCTTTGAGGTTTTAGAACGCATCAACACGCGTTTTACGTGGCCGGCTTACCCTTCGTCATATTCAAGAAGGGGGTGTAGGGGGGTTTAAACCTATTCAATGAGGGGGTATAAGATGCAAATCTATTCAAGGAGTTTAGGGAGGGGGGAGGTTTATTCAGTACAGCAAATTTCCTGATTCAACACACCAGTTATATCATCACAAAATCAGAACACAAATTTAAGGTAAATAAAAAAATTTTACTCCTACCTTTAATCTTATTTTCAATATTTACTTGTTTTTTACTATTTAATAGATATTTTTCATAAAGTATACTTAAAAAAAGATTTAACTATACAATAGTGTTGATGACATATTTTTTTTTCTAGGGAAGTGTTTTTGTTGTGGGGTTTTTTTGGTTTACTTTGTTTTTTTATTGTAAACATTGTTTTTTTTTTTTTTTTGATCTAAATAATTATTGTGCCGTATAAAGCAAAAAAAAATTTTTCCTGGGCAGATAGTCGAATATCGGCTAGAAATTATGAGAAATTATTATAAAAGTCTAATATGTAAATAGTTTAATAGTTATAGGCAAAAAACTGAAAAATATATATTTTTTTTTATGTAAAAAGACTATATATAATATAATATAAAATATATATATAATATATATATAATATAATATAATATATATATTATTATATATATATATATTTTATATAATTATATATATATAATATATATATATAATATTATATGCAAAATTTTAGTTTGGTGCCCTTGAATGGGAGTCAATTTAAAAAAATTTTGGAGTTGACCCTCTATGATAGGTAAATAAGACGTTCTAGGCGTTTAAAATATAGATATAAAGAAATATTGTATAATATCAATATTTAAAATTTTTTTTTTTTACATATTTAGGTGGCTCGTCGACGAAGGGACAGAGGGGTCCCCCCCCCGTCATCAACTGGGAGGCTGAGAGACCCAGACTCTGTACATCTTTGCGTTCTACCCTAGGGGTATTTTTTAGTATATATATAACCATTTTTCCTTAAGAACTAAATACCCATAAGGTAGAACGCCAATATGTACAGAGTCGTTGTCTCTTCGGCCTCCTGGTTGACGATGGGGGCTTCGTCCCCCTCTGTCCCCTGTCGGCTCACGCCCCCTAAATATGTAAAAAAAAAAAGAACGAAAAATATCAATATTTTTTGATATATCAATATTTTAGTGCCTAGAATGTCTATTTACCTATCATAGCGGGTACCTGTCAAAAAATTTTTAAATCCGACCTCCCATTCCGAGGGCACCAAACTAAACTTTGTCAAAAAAATAATAATGAAAACGAAAATCATCGCTCTCTTTAGGAAAAAATTACAGCCTTACAAAGTTGTTAGAACTTCCATAGACTTTTCATTTTTTATCCATCAAGGTTGTCTCATTTCAGGCCCTCTAGTTCTGGTTATAAGTTTTGTTAGGTAGGCCATACACAGAGAAAATCTATGTAGAATTAACAAATCTTATCATAACCTGAACTAGGATGGCCCTAAAACGTGCATGAGGCCCACTAAGTTTTTTATAAGCCTATGGGAAAATTTTAAACTTTGAGAGGCTCTCACTTTTTTTCCTAAAGACTTAAATCATTTTTGTTTTTTTTAAGCTTCATTATTATTTTTTTGGAGTATATATATCCTATGATTTAAAAAAAAAAAAAAAAAATTATAAGAAAATCCCATGGGATTTTTAACAAATTTGAGGCTATAACTTTTTTTCCTAAAGAGAGCGATGATTTTCATTTTCATTATTATCTTGTGATTTTTATAAAAATTGGGGGTGACACCCCTCTGCACTACTATTAACATATATATATATAATAAATATATATATATATATATATATATATATATATATATATATTATAGTAATATATATATAATACATATATATATATATATATATATATATTATGAGGCGGAAATCCTCCCTCACTATTATATCAATACCAGTACAACAGTCATGTAAAAGCTTCCCTCAGAAGCTTCTTGTACACAGGGACCTCTCTAGTCACCTTGGTTAAGTAAAAGATCTTAGCTATTTCATTTATATGACTCAAAGTTTGTAAGAGCGAGTCACAAAAAAGTGACGCTCAGGGAAAGGGTGCCTAGGTATAAAAGAATCTTGGGCAGTTAGTTACGGCCCAGGGTTATAAAAGAGAAGGGCGCAAGTGAGGTTGTATAGCACTTTAAAATAACTCATTGCACTATAAATATACCCCTCATTTGTTTTGACAATTATTTAAACTAAATTGTTAATCTGTTGAACTATTATTATTGTTTGTGAAACATAAAATCATCTAATTTTAAACTATAAATAGAAGAGTTAGAGTCCCATAGCCCAAGAAAAATGACGTGTTAAATGATCGCCACTATAAAAGCCGGAAAATTTGGGTAACTGAATAATATTGTTGTGTTAACCTTTTAGAATTCCTGTTATAAACTGTGAATCAAGTGTTTAATTAATTTGAACCCTAAATTATAGAAGAAAGGGTTTAAAAATACTATTATATGATAGCCAGCTCATTATTATTAATTAAAAATTAATTGAATTAACTAATCACTTGATATAAACTATTAACCATTTTTAACCCTTTCGCTGCTGAGGACGTCAACGTTGTCTTCACGAGTAATTGTCCTTAGTATGACTGATGCCGACTATGTGTCGTCATAAATCGTATTCGTTCTATACGAAGTTCAGCCATGAACTCTTTGGTTTTCTTTCTAAATTTACGTTATACTACATTTATCTGTGACCTATTGGCAATTTTAAACCTTTTGAGCATATAATCCTGCCCGACACTTTCGCAATCTAGTTAGGATGAACCAAGGCCATCAGCATGGAAGATGTATTCAAAAGCTCGCGTTTTATTGAAAATTGCTTATATTCTAGATGCTGGTGGATTTTTATCATGTATCCCCCTTTATTCCCCATCTCCAATGACTTCTTGCTATACTTGTTAGCTCTTCCAATCTGTTTCTTTTCTTCCTCCCCCTTATGCCCCACGATCCCCTGTACCCCACCCAATTTTTATCAACCACTCAATTTTATCTTACCTTCGCTACTTCTTCTTCCTCTTCGAAAGGATTTTCATCATCTCCTCTCTTCTTTAATATATATATATATATATATATAGAATATATATATATAATATATTATATAAATAATATAATTATATTATATATATATATCCTAATACTATATATTATCATACATATTATATAGGTGGATTAAAAAAAAAAAAAACCGTTGTTTTTTAAAAAAAAAACCGTTTTTTTTTTTTAAATAGATCCTATGTCTACTATAATTATTTGTTTTTTTTTTTTTTTTTTAAATTACTTTTCATATTTCAACTTACGATTTTTAGTTTTAAAATACAGTAAATACAATATGTTAAGAGAGGGGATGCAATATATAAAGTAGATTTTAGTACTTATAAAGTTTTTATTTTGTGCATACTATGGGCATAATAACTATTACATTCACATGATCTGATTATATTATTATTATTATTTATTATTATTTATTATTAATTATTATATATATATATAATATTATAATATATAATATATATAATAATATATATACTATATAATATATATATATATATATATATAAATATAGTATATTATATAGTAAAAATTTTTTTTTATATTCAGGGAGGGAGTCGGAGTTCGTGACGAGCATTTTCAGGGTAAGGAGTCGAGTCGGAGTCAGGGAGTCGATCCAAAAAGTTGGGAGTCGGAGCATAGTCGATAAAAAAAACGACTCCTTTCGACTCCCAAAACAATTTTGATTAAACTGATCAACACAAATTATATAAAAAACTTAATTGAATTTTTATAATAAAAGACGTACATTTTTTTTATTTTGACATTTGTTTGTAGCCAATTTTAGTTGTTTATTTTTAAATGGTTACTAAAAATAAAATGTCATGACACTTGTGTATGTCGCATATTAACGAATTAATCAACAGCGAGCAGATCTATTAAATAATCTTACAAAATTTTTAAAAAGTCAAGTAGAGTACATAAATGATTTTAAATATAGAGTCCACCAATTATAACATAGTTGCAATAAGCTAAAAGATGATAGATATACTATTACCGTACTTAAGTACAAACAACTATGTGCGCTCACGTATGTGAGTTGTGTCAGCATTTATAAACATTATCACCTAATGCGTGAATTTCTAAGATATATTAATTTCTCCTCGCCGAAAATATATCGATCTAACCCACAACCAGTAATGTTGTGGTAGATAATATATTAATAAATAAATTATTAGTTTATAAAAATATAAAAAATAATCAGTTTGATAAACAAATAATTATTTTTATCTTACGTTTGGCATAGGGTTTTAGTATGTGAGCAAATGGACACTTGATTATTTGACTCAGCAGTGTATAATATATATATATATATATATATTTTAATATATATATATAGTATATATATATTATATATATTATGTATATATATAATATATATATATATTAGATATATATGATTATAAATTTATATATATAATTAGTGCATTATACATAAAAGAGACCACCCATTTATACAAATAAAAAAAAGACCAGCCCGTATCTCAGCATATATGAGGTCTAGAACAAAAAAATTTGGAGAGCCCATTATTCCGATTGAATATGATTGGAAAAAAGTGTTATAATATGGTATTTGAAAATCGAAATTTTTGGATTTTAGGGAAAAATTTTTAAAATTTTCAAATAATTTCACAATTATTTGGACCATATTTGGATTTGAGTTTTATGGGGTTTCCATCTTAGTTTATAAGAAAACCTAGAATTATTACCATAATGCTAATTTAATTTAAGGTCTAGTCCCCATCCTTATCTCAATCCACAACAAATTGTTTGAAATTTATTGACAGCCCATGCAACACCACAGCGACCGTCAGAACGGGTTAAAAAAGACCATGGTAACATAAAAAAAGACCACTGTCCAAATTTATTGAAAATTGCAGCATGATGCTCTACAACTTCCTGTCAAACATGCTGTAAGATTGTTTTTTTCCAATATATGTTAGTGGATGAAAAAAAAAAAAAAAAAAAAAAAAACGTTATACATAAAAAAAAGACCAGTATACATAAAAGACCACCCAATTTATACTTTTTTATACTTTAATTCAACGAATAATGGCTCTCCAAATTTTTTGTTCTATAGACCCTCATATATGCTTTGAGATACGGGCTGCGTCTTTGTTCTTAGTAACTAAAAATGTGCTCATTATTATTAACAGCACTATAATAATATATATATATATATATATATATATTATATATAATATATATATATATATATATATATATATATATAATATATATATATAATAATATATATATAATATATAAATATATATATAACGCTGAGTCAAAATAATCAAGGTCATTTGCTCACAAACTACAACCCATGCCAAACGGTAAGAAAAAAATAATATTTGTTTATCAAACTGATTAATATTTATATTTTTATCAAACTGGATTAATGTATTTTGATAAATTATTCTTCACTTACTGATTGTGGGTAGATAGATATAATTTCGCGTGTCTACACACCAAAAAATTAAATATATATTAGAAATTCACGGCATTAGGTACGGAAATATTTGAAATGCTGACACAACCACAACGTGAGCGCCAGCACAGTTGTTGTACATAAATGTATTTCTTTTAGCTTATTGCAACTATCTTATAATTGGTGTGACTCTATATTTTAAAATCAGTTATGTACTCTACTTGACTTTAAATTTTGTACGATTATTAATAGCATCGCTCGCTGTTGATAGTACATTTCATTTTATAACCAGTTTTATAACCTTTATTTTATAACCAGTTAAAAATAAACAACTTAAATTGGCTACAAACAAATGTCAAAATAAAAAAAATGTACGTCTTTTATAATAAAAATTCAATTAAGTTTTTCAAAATTTTTGTGTCAAAAGTTTATACAAATTTGTTTTGGAGTCCGAAAGAGTCGTTTTTTTTTTATCGACTCCCGACTCCGACTCCCAACTTTTTGGAAAATCGACTCCCGACTCCGACTCCGACTCCGACTCCTTACCCCTGAAAATGCTCGACTCCCGACTCCGACTCCCCATCCCTGAATATAATTTATATTAGCTAAATATATAGATACTGTATATATATGTATAGTTTACAATATAATATATAAAAAATCAATATATTGATATATATATATATATAATAATAATACATAATAATAATAATAATCATAATAATATAATAATAATAATCAGATCATGGGAAATGTAATAATTATATATGCCCTAGAGCTCAAATAAAACTTTACTAAGTTATACTAAAATCTACTTTATATATTGCATTACCTCTTTAAACATATTGTATTTACTGTATTTAATGCTAAAACCCTAAAAAGACTTGATATATATGAAATAAAAAGTAATTTAAAAAAAAAAACAAAAAAAAACAATTTTATTTTGCTTTTGTATTATCTCCTTAAAAAAGTGTTTACTTTTAGATCTAGACACACGGTTTTTTTAAAAAAAATATTGGTCAATAAGCGTCTCTTTATATAATATAATATATATATATATTATATATATATATATATATATATAATATATATATATAATATATATATATTATATATATATAATATATAAAAGAAGGAGGACATGATGGAAAATCCTTTCTGGAAGAGGAAGCAAGAAGTACGAAGTAAGATAAAATGAAGAATTTGTAAACATTGGGTGGGCGGTAAGGGAGGGGTAAGGGGAGGAAATAAAAGAAGAAACAGATGAAAGAGCTAACAAGTAGTAGAAAGAATACATGGAGATGGGAGAAGGGATACATGAAAAGAATCCACCAGCATCTAGAATAATAAGCCAAATTTTCAATAAAACCGAGCTTTGAAAAACATCTCCATGCTGATGCCCTTGGTTCATACTAACAGATTCAAGCGCCAGATTTATATGCTCAAAACAGTCTAAATTGCCAAAGGTCACAAAGAAATGTAGTTATAACGTAATTTAGAAAGAAAACCAAAGAGTTCATGCCTGAACTTCGTATAAACGGAATACGATTTATTGACGACACATATCGGATCAGTCAGACGTTAAGACAAGTTATCTTGAAGACAACGTTGACTCCCTCAGCAGCAAAGGGTTAAATTGGTTATAGTTATATTCAAGGATTAGTTAATTCAATTTAATTTTTAATTAATAATGAATGAAGCTTGGCTATCATATGAATAGTATTTTTAAACCCTTTCTTCTATAATTTAGGTCAAATTAATTAAACACTTGATTCACAGTTTATAGCAGGATTTCTAAAAGGTTAACACAACAATTTTATTCAGTTAAAACCTAATTTTCCGGCTTTTATAGTGCCGATCTTACACGTCCCTTTCTCTTTGTATCGTGAAACTCTAACTCTTCTATTTGTAGTTTAAAATTAGATGATTTTATATTTCACAAA
Source organism: Trachelipus rathkii (assembly GCA_015478945.1). Lineage (NCBI taxonomy): Eukaryota > Metazoa > Arthropoda > Malacostraca > Isopoda > Trachelipodidae > Trachelipus > Trachelipus rathkii. Next base: position 18,393 of record JABUQX010057195.1, on the reverse strand, counting down.
CAATAATAATAGTTCAACAGACACAATTTAAGTTTAAAGTAATTTGTCAAAAACAAAGCAGGGTATATTTACTAGTGCAAGAGTTATTTAAAGTGCTATACAAACCTCACTTGCACCCTTCTCTTTTATAACCCTGGACTGTAACTAACTGACCAAGATTCTCTTATACCTAGGCACCCGTTCTCTGAGAGTCACTTTTTTGTGACTCGCTCGTACAAACTTTGAGTCATATAAATGAAACAGTTAAGATCTTTTACTCAACAAGTGACTTAGAGAGAGTCCCTGTGTACAGGAAGGCTTCTAGGAACTTTTACATGACGTTGACTTGAAAAAATCTTTTCAGGACTCCTATAGTACTCATTATATATATAAATATATATACTATATATATATTATAGATATAGTATATAATATATTATATATAATAAATATATATATATATAATATATATTATTATTATATATATATATATATTGTAATAGTAGGCAGAGGGGTTTCACCCCCAATTTTTATAAAAATCACAAGATAATAATGAAAATGAAAAATAATCCTTCTCTTTAGGAAAAAAATTTTTTGCCTTTTATTTTTTAAATTTTTGGTTCTATAAATTTTGTTTTTTTTTTTTTTAAATTCTTGGATATATATACTCCAAAAAAATAATAATGAAGCTTAAAAAAAACAAAAATGATTTAAGTCTTTAGGAAAAAAAGTGAGAGCCTCTCAAAGTTTAAAATTTTCCCATAGGCTTATAAAAAAAACTTAGTGGGGCCTATGCACGTTTTAGGCCATCCAGTTCAGGTTATATAAGATTGTTAATTCTACATAGATTTCTCTGTGTATACCTACCTAACAAAACTTATAACCAGAACTAGTTTGGTCCTAAACTGAGGCCTACCCTATATAAAATTTTTGAAAAGTCTATGGAAGTTCAACAACTTTGTAAGGCTGTAATTTTTCCTAAATGAGCGAGTTTTTCGTTTTCATTATTATTTTTTTGACAAAGTTTAGTTTGGTGCCCTCGGAATGGGAGGTCGGATTTAAAAATTTTTTTGAAAGGTACCCGCTATGATAGGTAAATAGACATTCTAGGCACTAAAATATTGATATATCAAAAAATATTGATATTTTTCGTTCTTTTTTTTTTACATATTTGGGGCGTGAGCCGACAGGTGACAGAGGGACGAAGGCCCCCCATCGTCAACCAGGAGGCCGACGAGACAACGACTCTGTACATATTGGCGTTCTACTTTATGGGTATTTAGTTCTTAAGGAAAAATGGTTATATATATACTAAAAAATACCCCTAGGGTAGAACGCAAAGATGTACAGAGTCTGGGTCTCTCAGCTTCCCAGTTGATGACGGGGGGACCCCTCTGTCCTCATCGACTCAAGTCATCTAAATATGTAAAAAAAAAATTTGAAAAATATATTGATATTATACCGATATTTTCCGATATATCTATATTTTAAGCGCCTAGAACGTCTATTTACCTATCATAGAGGGTACCTCTCAAAATTTTTTTAAAATCTGACCTCCCATTCCAAGGGCACCAAACTAAATTTTTAGCCATATATATATATATATATATATATATTATATATATATATATATATATAATAAATATATATATATATATATATATATATATTATATATATATATATATATATATATATATATATATATATAATATATATATGCCAGTTACATAAAAAAAATATATATTTTTCAGTTTTGCCTATAACATTAAATATTTGACATATGAGACTTTTATAAGATTTTCCTTAAATGCTAGCATAGGCTATATATCCCAGGAAAAATTATTTGTTTTGCTTTAATACTTTTATAGTTATTTAGATAAAAAAAAAAAAAAAACATTGTTTACAAAAAAAAACCAATGTAACGAAAAAAAAACCCACTTCTAAAAGCCCTTCTTAGAGTGACAATATGTCATCATATGTTAGTTAAATCTTTTTTAAGTATACTTTATGAAAAATATTATTAAAAATAGTAAAAAAAAAAGTAAAATTTAATATCAAATTAAGATAAAAATAAAATTTTTTATTTACCTTAAATTGTGTTCTGATTTTGTGATGATATAACTGGTGTGTTGAATCAGGAAATTTGCTGTACTGAATAAACCTCCCCCCCTCCCTAAACTCCTGAATAGGATTTGCATTCTTATACCCCTCATTAATAGACGTTTTCAAAACCCACCCCACACCCGCCTCCTTGAATATGACGAAAGGTAAGCCGGCCACGTAAAACGCGTGTTGATGCGTTCTAAAACTTCAAAGGTTGAAACTAGCTTCACTCGTCATATAGCAGAATCGACTCTGTCATACCTCAAAACATACCAGCCCAACATCCAAGCTCGGCTCCTGATACTCCAGAAATAAATATAATTAAAGGTTGCATGGGTGCATTGAAAAGGGGGTAGGGTGGTACTATATGATACTAAACCATGGTAAGAGTGATTAGATTGCATCATAAACCATGGAAATTGATTCGCAGTATCGATTATTTACTAATCGATTGCCTATATTTATATATTCCATGACATACGAAATACCATGCTAGAGGCATTAGAAAATTGGGGCGGGGTACTTAAACATGTTAGGTATGCCACAATCCAATTATAAACTATGGCAAATCAACTCCCTTACCTTAAAACATAGGGTTAGACACCTGACTTGGTGTATATTCTATGATGTAGGATATGCTATGCTAGAAGTGCTAGAAATATACATGAGGAGCAATGGTTGACGTCACTTTTTTTTCCTAGCACATTACCAAAATGTGATTGATACGTATATATATACCGTATATATATATATATAGTATATATATATATAATATATATATATATATATATAAATAAAATATATATATATATATATATATATATTAACAATAAATGTTAAAAATATACATTGTTTTTTTTTTTTACAAGTGGTTTTTTTTTTTTTTTTTTTTGGGGGGGGTGTTTCGGACCCCACACTGACAGAATCTAAAAAAACAACCAACACGCATGTGATAAAGCTTTCAGCGCATTATACATGCACATTTTCAATTAATTTGGAATTGTTTTTTTTTTTTCGTTACATGTGGGTTTTTTTTAGAGCTCAACTCAATGGTCCGGAGGGGGGGAAGGGCTGCATTAAAATTTCATGAATTTGGTGTGGAATTGAGAATCAAGGATGGGGCAACAGGAATGAATCAAAATATCATATAATTAAAATTCTTAATCAGTTGAATGCTGGAAAAGTCTCAAAATGTCGGTCAAAAATTGCTGAAAATTTGTGAAATTTTTCAAAAATGATAAAAATTTCCCAAAATTAAAAAAAAATGGACTTCGAACCATTATAACAATTTTTTTCACTCATACTAGATGCGATTAATAGGTGCACCAAATTTTCTCTCTAGACGCTCATATTTACCGATGATACAAGAAGGGTTTTTTTTGTGTAACAAAATGAGGGGTGTTTTTTTTTTATGTAAACAGCACTATATATATATATAATATATTATATATTATATATTTATATATATATATATATATATATAATATATATATATATATATATATTATAATAATATATATATATATTAATATATATATATATATATATATATATTATATATATATATATATATATATATATATATATATATATATATATATTATTTTTATATATATTTATATATATGAAAAATATTTTTATATATGTATATATAATATAATATATATATATATATATATATATATATATAATATATATATATATTAATATTATTATTATATATATATATATACAGTACTGGTATATATTTTCAAATATGACAAATTAAGTTTTAAGAGTAGGCATATCAGAACAAGAAAAAATAATTTAAGTAGAGATAAAATTTCCCAAAAGAGTTTGTGAAAATGACATTTTGATTTTATTTTGAGCATTTTTATTTATTTTTAGTTTTAAAAGTTTGCACCTCATGGGCATAGCCCACACCTTAGGAGGGGAGCTACACTAGGTAATTAGCTACCACCTAGGATTTGGACTAGGGATCAAAGTATGGCCCTTTTCCTGCAACTAAGTTGCTCTACCATTGAGTTAATATAGCGTTTGGGAAATGGGTAATTTCATTTTTGATGGGTACCGACCTTCAAAGTCAGCAGAATTGAACCAAAATGGTAACATAAAAATTCAAAACAAACTTTGAAGGAAAATGAACAATTGTAATTTATTAAGTAAGACTGCGTATTTGTATCTTAAGGAAAATTTATTTAGTGTCATCTAATAAAAGATAAAATTCTGATTTATAATTTTTTTTTTCTCGAAGCCATTTAAAAGTTTTGTTTTTTCAGAGACATTTTATCTAAAAATTTAAATTTTGTTTCTATTATGGATATAAAAACTGAAATTAAGGTTGAATTTGGCGAAAATACTGAAGAAGGAAGAACAAGTAGTCTTCATTTCGAACATGTTTCAAGATCAAAAGAAACTCAGGTATGAAAAATTATTAGTTATTAGCTCGTAATATTTTGTGAAAGAGACGTAAGAATTATTATTCATTTTCTAAGTCCATACGAGAGGTTGTTTATTAATCTCTACAATAGGGTTGATTTGTAGGCTTAAGGACACTTCTCTAAGTAGAGAAATTGGTTATTTCTAGCTGTATGGGTGATAAAGTGAAAATAATTCTCAAGTCTATTTTGAAAATTTAAAAAAAAAATTATTATTATTTTTATAAAATGTTTTTTTCTTATCACTGGGGAGAGTTAAAATATTGTAAAATTTATTATTATTATTATTATTATTATTATTATTATTATTATTATTATTATTATTATTATTTAAACATGTGAAAACTTTGTTCATCAGGAGAGAAATTGTTACCCAAGATGCGATGTCAAAAGTGAGATTGAGGTTAAAGAAGAACCTTTAGACACTTTGGAGGAAGATTCAGTGAGCGACGATGACATTGATATAAAATATGAGTCTTTGGATATTGAAGAAGATGCACCAAATGAACAAGTTTTTGAGAAAAGTTCTGGAGTGGAGGACAATCAGGTACGAATAAAGTTAACAATTTTTTATTTTTTTTAAATTGCTGTTGGTATTTTTAGGTTTTTTTATTTTTTTAACATAGCATAATATAATCTACCTTTTTTTCCCAAGACTGGGGGTAAGGCGTGTGACATACACCGGAAACAGAAAAGTAGTAGAAAAATATGACATAAGTTGAAAAGAAAGACCAGCCTGTACCGCCCCCTTTAACCTATTAGTTTGAGAACTCGTCGCATCAGAAAATCCACCCTAGACTTCACGGGACCGCGACGGACCCTTCACTATTCATATCATCAGTGTAGGGTTCATCCCCTGGCCCAGGTGGGCCATAACCATACCCCCTCACCAAACCCCGTCATTCACTCCTATTATGCACATTTCTTCTCGCCTCTGCCAAACTCAAATTTCTCTCCCCCAGACATTCATTTACTGACTCAATCCACTTTTTCTTTGGTCTCCCAGCCGGTCGATTCACAACACACTCACCACTATACATCCTCTTAACCAACCGACTATCATCATTCCTTTCCACATACCAAACCATCTGAACATACTTTCATTATCTCTCATTTACCCCTTTTCTTCACACCACATAACCTCTAATACGTTCATTCCCATTTTATTCAATTCTTCTCCACCTAACACGCCCCTAAATTGTCCATCTGAACACATTGAACTTTAGATCTATACCTTGTTCCAGACCAGACTCTCACTACTATACATTAACACAGGTAACAACATACCCTCAGTAAGACCCTAGCCCACTCAGACTTAGTCCCTTTACACCCACCAACGATTTTATTGCACCAGCCAACTTCCTTACCACT
>JABUQX010057195.1:0-7500 GCA_015478945.1 Trachelipus rathkii | reverse complement strand
GAAAAAAAAATTAACGTTTAGCTGTATACTAAAGAAAAGTTTTAGGTTTTAAGTCTCCTTAGGTACTCTAAACCATCCTTAACTACTTTAAACCATTTCCAAAAATAAAAAATATCCCATTGTATATATTTTTTTTCATATTTCCCGAAAGAGATAAAAATGTCAAATTTTAAGTTACTTAGTGGATATAGGTATGTTTAAATGCATTTATAGTGAAAAGATGTTATTATATAACTTGTTAAAAAGTAATTTGAAAGTTGGGATAATAGACAGAAGACTGCTCTGTCTTTCCAGACTTCCGGTGTCCATCTGGAGCAAAAAAAATTTAGATCGGATTATCTAACCACCAGAAATTATGACTGAGTTAAAACACTAATTGATTTTGATTCAATTATAAATGCTTGCATTAATTTAAATAATTTCTTTTCTTTTTTTAAGAAAAAAATTATTTAAATTAATATTTAGGTTAATTTTGTTACATAATTACACTTTTATATTGTAGACCAAAATAGAACCGCAAGGTTTTAGGAGTTAGAAATGGAGTAATAAATCGAAAAAAATATATTTTGAGTGGAGTCATGAGATAAAAAGAAAAAATTAATTACTATATAATAAGGGGGTCGTAAGTGAGTTAGTTTTAGAAAGGAGTGCTGGTGCCTGGCATTTTAAAATGATGGAACTTGAACTGAAAAAAGTTACTGGTTCCACGGACCTGTTCCAAACTATTTGTTTAATCTGAAAAAATTGATAATTTTTAATTGTTGAATTTAGACCAAAAATTATTAATTAATTTGGTTAATTTAATTAATTTCGCATCTTTGACTTTAATATTATTTACCATAAAATGTATTTTTTTTTCAGAAGTTAACGAGTGGCGATGAAAAGAGTGGCAAGAAGAGTTCCCTTAAAAATGGATCTCAGAAGTCAAAGATACGAACTCAAAAGATTGGAAATGGAAAGTTGAAAATGTTCTCTTGTTTTTTCTGTAATTTTAAATTTCAGAGTAAAACAGAGTTAAATAATCACTTAATGTCTTATAAAGAAAGAAATTATGAAAGTAATCAGAAAAGTCACTTAAAATTACATTTGCTTAAGTAAATTTTAAAAAAAAGTATAAATTTATTTATATGTTTCTAAATTTAATTATGAAAGTAAATAAAAACAGAAGGGAAATTTGCTTAAAGATCCACTTGTTAATTCATGAAAATACCAAATTATTTAAATGTTTCTTCAACTGCAATTTGAAAGATAATCATAAGGGAAATTTGCAAAACACACTTAAAGATATAATTCATGAAAATACCAAAATGTGATTTAAATGTTTCTCACTGCAGTATTTTGAAAGTAATTGGGAAGGGAAATTTTACAAAAAACACTTTGCTTAATTCATGAAAATACAAATATTATTTAAATTTTCTCCACTGCCAACTTATGACAGGTATCAGAGAGGGATCTTACAAAACCTTGCTAATTCTATGAAAATCCTACAAATCTTAGTTTAATGTTCTGAGTGCAGCTATGAATATAATCATAAAATAATAAAAATACATTTGCTTAAACAATCAAATTAAAAATTATTTTAAAATGTTTTACTGCAATTATGAAAGTAATAATAACGGGAAGCTTTACAAAACACACTTTTTAATTCGATTGTAAAATACAAAATCATAATTTTAAATGCTCTCACTGCAATTATGGAAAGTAGATCAGAAGGAGAACTACTATTAATACTTGTTAAATCATGAAATATAAAAATTTAAAATGTTCTGAGTGCAGCTATTGAATGTAATCATAAAAATAGCTTAAAATTACATTTGCTTAAGCATCAAAATATAAAATTATTTAAATGTTCCCTCTGCAATTTATGAAAGTAATCAGAAGGGAAACTTACGAACACACTTGTTAATTCATGAAAATACAAAATTGTTATTCAAATGTTCCCACTTGCAATTATGAAAGTAATCAGAAGGGAAATTTACAAACACACTTGTTAATTCATGAAAATATCCAAATTATTATAAATAGAATTCTCACTGCAATTAATGGCAAAAAGTAATCACTAAGGGAATTATATATATATTAAATCATGAAAATACAAAATGATTTAAAATGTTCTCACTGCAATTAAATGAAAGTAATCAGACAAGAGATGCTTACAAAAAAAACACTTGTAATTCATGAAAAATACAAAATTATTAAATGTCTCGAGTGCGAGCTAGAATTGTAATCATTTAAAATAGCCTCTACAGAATGAGTTTGCTTAAGTCATCCAAAATTATAAAATTATTTTAAACATGTTTCTCACTGCATTTATGTAAGTAGATTTATAAGGGAAAGCTTACAATATATATTATATATATATCAAATTATTTAAATGTTCCACATGAATTAAATGTTAACGTATAGGGAAGCTTACTTCAACTTGTAATCATAAAATACAAAATTATTTAAATGTTCTCACCTGCAATTATGAAAGTAATCATTAGGGAATACTTACAAACACACTGTGATTTAATTCATTGAAATATTAAATTTATTTAAAGTTCTCACTGCAATATTGAAGAGTATCATAAGGGAATCTAAAAACACACTTGTTGAATGTTCGATGGGAAATACAAAATTATTTTAAATGTTGGAGGGATTAGGAGCTAAAATAACAAAAAGGAAGCTAAAAAAAACAATTATACTAAGCATGAAAGAAAATGAGTTCTTCGTTTAATGATTACGTAGGTTACAGATAGAATAAATTTAAGAAACTAATAAACAGCATAAACAAAAACTGTAATTGGAGTTTAAATAATCAACTACCCACTACGCTGCGTACATTATACTTTTCTTTTCTAAACTACAGACATTTAAAATTATAAATAATCTATATCATAATAATATAAATATATATATATATAATAAGTGATATAGGTATACTTATAAGTATATATATATATTAGTATATATATATAGATATATATTAATATATATTATTATATATATTATATATATATATATATATATATATATATTATTTAATATTATATATATATTATTATTATCATATATATACATATTATAGTGCGCTTTCCCACCTTTGATGTTTTTGATACAGGCACTTCTTCCTGCGTTGACGTCTCGTTGTGTTCTATCTTTAGATCGTTTTGGGTGGGAAAGGTCATCTTTCCTCTGTTGGTTAGTGACCACTACCCTATCGTTGATAGCTCCATTCCTTCGGCCCCTCTATATCACTCCTTATTCTGCGCTGGCGCGTATGACAGGGCAGATGGTCTCCTTTCGATCAGGCCCCAACTTTACTCTTTTCATCTTTCCTGCCACACTAACGTCCGTTCCGTTCGCTCGGTGGATGCCCTTCACTTACCTTTCGAGGAAGTATATCCTTCATGCTGCAAAACGGAACATGAGTCCCCCGTTCATTCTGGACCCGGAAATCAACACACCCTAGGTACGGAACAGGGAGTGTGCTCGGGCTAAATCGTGAAGCCGTTAAGTTATTTATAAAAGCTTATAAACAGACTTCCCATCCTTCAACAATTGATTCTGTTTTAGGCTTCGGCGGCCCGTTCCCGGTGTATTAATCGCCGACGCGGAAACAATATTTTCGCACATACGCTTCCACCGTAAATTCTTCTACACCTGTATCATCAGTCCATAAAAAGGTGCGAAAAATTTCACGAAAACACCATGCTGATCCGCCTATTATCCTCGTTTACGGCCCGCAAACTTCTGATGTCATCTCTGCTCCCTGGGTTGTGGCGGACGAGTTGGGTTATCACTTCGCGTCCTGCTCCAGCGGCTCCCGTTATCCTGAACCTTTTCGTTCTAGTCGCTTGCGGGTTGAGTTTCCTGATTTTGCTGTTCCGCCTGGAACAGACCTTCCATACAACCGGCTATTCACCCGGGCGAGTTCCTAGACGCCCTCAAGCTTTCGGGATATTATCGATAACTCCTTATCAGATGCGCTTACGACATGCACATCCATCTGACCACTGCCCTTTCTTCTCGGTTGATATGAGCAAAATAGAATAGGGTGGAGGGGGTTCTTCCCTCCCATCTGGTCTACTGCATATATTGTCCCATTCCCAAAACCTGGGAGGATTCCGACTTCTCTCCGATAACCATCGCCCTATTTCATTGACCGGCCTAATACATGGTAAAGCCTCCATGGAAAGATTGGTGCTTCCCGTCGTTCCCACGTTGCAAGCAACTCCATATCTCTATACCAATTTGGTTTTCGGTCGCCGATCGCTCGACTCAGGATCCTCTCCTTCGGGTAGATTACGACGTTCGTGTGAGTCTTGTTGCTCTCCAACAAATGACCCTGGCCGTCTTCTTTTGACCTCGAAAAGGCGTATGGTAGCACGTGGAGATTGGGGGTTTTGCGGAGCCTTCACTCATTGGGACTTAGGGGCAACTTCCCCTATTTCTTCAGTTGTTGATGTCGGACCGTTCGTTTCTGTGTGCCCACGCTGTCGAGGTGTTCTGGACGAAGAGTGCCGCAGGCAGTCGTTCTGAGCGTGTTTGCTTTTCGCTATTGGTTTCAATGTTGTGTCCATTCCATCCCGCCGTCAGTGCTCTGCTCCATCTATGTTGGACGATCTTGCCCTGAACATCTCTGGAGCTAAACTTCCTTGTATGGACGTCGACTTCAGGTTGCCATCCGATTAGGGTTTTCCTCCTGGGCTCGCCGCAGTTGGCTTTACATTCTCCACGCCGAAAACTTAAGCCTTGCTTTTCCGGAAATATCCGTTCTGTTCGGGGTCGCCTACAATGCCTCCAATGTTACGTCCCTCGGTATGGCTCCTATCCGGTGTGGCTGAGGGTGCGCGTTTCCTATGGGTTCTGCTTGCTCGGATGAGCGCCTACGCTACCTTCCTCAGTATCTACTCGGTCCTCAAGCTAACTTGCCGGCCGTTCTTGGATCGTCTTGACGGCACCTCACCTGACAAGGACGTGTGGTGCGGACAGAAAACGCATCTCCACCGTGTACATCATTAGTGAGTGCGGGCTAAAAACTTGGAATATGTTGTGCCATTTATGGGCAGACCTTCCACTCCTACCTCCGTCTTCTTGGACCCATTCAGACCGAAAGTCTGAGAATTGCCACGGGTGCATTCCGTTCCTCTCGAGGAAAGCCTGGAGGTGGAGGCAGGGGGTGATGTCCCTATCCCTGCGGAGGGAGCAGCTTCATGTGCCGCTGTACATCCGCTTCAGCGTTAACCACATCGGTCGGCCTTGACACTAATAATAGAGATGCGGAGTGGAGCGTGTACGGTCACAACCCTTCTTATTTGCCATTTGCTGGAGTTGTTTCTTCCATCCTTGTTGCTATCCGGTGCGACCTTCCTCAGCGAGCGGTCAGTGCAATTTGATTTATACCTCCGTATGTCGTTCACAGTGGTCTAACTGCCTGCTCTGCAGTGTTGCAGTGGGATTCCAGTCTTTGCATAAGTCGGAGGCGCAACCCAGGCGCTTTGAGGGACCTTTGTATCTCACAGCGGAAAGGCCATTAGCGACTCGTATAGCGGTTTACACCGGATGCCGTTCCATAGACGGAGGGAAGGGGTGGGAGGCTTCAGCTGTCTGTTTTGCCTCGGATACATCACGTGTATATCCCATTACTTCCGCCCTATTTTGTCTGTATTTTCAGCTGAAGCTAATAGCTATGTCCATGGCGGTGAAACAGGATCAGTACCTTCGCCCGTGGGTGTAATTATACCATATACCATCTTTTCGAATTCTCGGAGCGCTCTCCAGTCGTTGCTTCGACCGGATCAACCCTAACCCGTTGGTCTGTTCCATTCAACAGTCCCTCTGCTTGTTACCAGCGCAAAGCACCACAACATTGAGTTCTGTTGGGTTCCCTCCCATGTGAAGGTGTTCCTGGCAACGAACGGGCCGATGGGAGGCCAAACGGGCGGCTGCGGCTGCACACAAGGTGTCGGGTGCCCGTTACCTCCCTCCTGCTGTGCGCCTGGGGCCATTTCCCTGCCCTACAGATTTCTCCATCTCTTTGCGTCGGGGCTCCCTCTCTGGCTGGCAGTCATGTTGGGCGGAGGATGCTCGTGGCGCCAAACTTCGGAATGTCAAACCCGTCCTTGGCCGGTGGTCTTCATCTTGTAGGAAGAGTCGCCTCCTGGAGGTGGTACTGGCTCGATTGCGTCTTGGTCATACAAATCTCACCCATGGGTTTCTTATGTCGCGTGGGGTTCCCCCGTCCTGCCCATTTTGCTCCTCCAGGTGTCCTCTCACTGTCGTTCATCTCTTGTGGATTGTGTTGCCATCTCGACCCTTCGAAGTAAGTTCTTTCCTGACGTGCTAACTATGTGCTCACTATACCTTTTCAGCACATCTTATCCGAATCATCTCATTTTCGTAGTGATCGATTTTTGCCGCCTCCTCTTGGAGCCTGAACATGATGTATAAGAATCTAACCATCTCAGCCGTTTGTCCTCTTTCGTTTTTTGGTGATTTCCCTGTCGTTTTTGCTAACACGGTCTAGGCCGCATTCTTTGTGTGCTGTGGGTGATCCCTGTACATCCACTCCAAAAAAAAAGAAAATTGTATTCAGTTATAAGTTACTAAAAAACTTGATTAAAACAGAAAAGAATATATAGTTATTATTATTATAATTTATATATATATTAATATATATATATATATATTATATATATATATATAGGTTATATATATATATAATATAGTTATATTTATAATATATAATATATATATATATATAATATATTATACGGTTATATATAACTATATATATATATATTATTAAGGTAGTAGTATATATATATATAACAGTTATATTTATATGATATATATATTATATATATTAATATATATACTACTGATTATATATATACTCGGTATTATAATCATAATTATATTATTATATATATATATTATATATATATATATATATATTATTATTATATATATATATTATAAATTATTATTCACTATATATATATATAATAGATACATATATATATAAGGTATATATAATATATATATATATAATATTATATATATATTATATATATATAATATTAATATATAAATATATATCTTTCTTCTTTCTTCACCTTCCTCTTGGCCCCAAGATTGGGGGTAAGGTGTTGTACAAGCATCGGAAAAGAAAAGCGATAGAAGAATGATATGACAATGCGAAAAGAAAGCCCAGCCTTTTAACTCGCCCCCTCTGTACCAAATTAATTAAGTGAGAGGCTCGTCACAGACAGGAAAATCCACCCTAGAGCACATAGCGACCGCGACGGACCTCACATATGGTAAATCAGTCATGTAAGGTATCGGCCTGGCCCAGGTGAAGCCACAACCATTGCCCCCATACAAAACCCCGCCATTTCTCTCCTATCATGCACCTTTATTCTCGCGCTCTGCCAAACTCACATTCTCACCTTCAAGGACATTCATTCCAAAACCGTACTTCAATCCACTTTCTTCTTCGGGTTCCCAGCCGGT
>JABUQX010057194.1:15000-38312 GCA_015478945.1 Trachelipus rathkii | reverse complement strand
AGTATATGATATTAATTTATGTGATTTTTTTGTATATGATTTTATTTTTATTTTAGTTGATTTAATATGTAAATTTGATTGTTAATTCTCTTTATTCCTTGGGCGTTCTATACTTATTATATATTATATTATTTTATATTTTATTATATTTATCTATATATTTATATTATATATATATTATTATATATATTTTTTAATTTTTTATCATATTTAATTCTATATATCACCTGAATTTTTATATAGTGGGTCACTGCTAACGTTCGATGGATTTTAAGTACTTTATTCCGGAGTCTTATATAAATTAGGCATTCTTCTGTTTCCATTGTTCATTGATAATGTGTTGTGTACTCCTCTTGTACTGTTCTTTATACATATTGGGGTTATTGACCTCCTAGTTGATGGTTCTTTATTATTTGGTGTCTACTCTTGAACCTATCTTCCAGCTGGTCCTTTGGTTCTTTATATTTTTCATTTTTCTTGTTTTGAATATTAGGGTGTCTCTGGTGACTCTTCTTACGTTTGTTGCCGTGCTTTTGTTTTTTATATTGGTCGGGCTATTTTTACGTTTTACGGTTTTTTGTTTTTTGTGTGCTTATTTTTGTTTGGGGTTGTTTTTGATTGTTGAGGGGTATATCATGGTTTTGACTTGGTAGAATTCTATTATATTTTGGGTGGGTGACTCCCCAGTTGCTGGTTCTTTATATTGGGGTCAAGTGATCCCAGCTGCTTGTCCTTTATATTGTCAGTTTCTTGTTCTTTACATTGGGTCACTTTCCCCATTGTTTTCGTTGTCTTTATAAAGCTGATATTGGGTCTTATTGTTATATCTCTCTCTCTATGTTTTTGTTGTTTTCGGTGGTTCGAGTGAGTGGGGTTCATGTATACCCTCTGTATTTTTGTTTTTGTTTGCTGTTATCTTGGGGTCACGTGAACCCAGTTACTGTTGCTTTTGCGTTTTTATCATATATTTGTCAGGTTTCGTGTTTCTTTACGATTGTTATCTGAGCGGTGTATCTTTATTCTATTGTGGTGCGTTTTCGTCTGTAATTGCAGGGCCTGGATGTATTTATTTCTACTTGGGGGATGATATCTTGAGATTTTTAATCACTATTTAGGATGATAATACTTGATTGAATTTATTTTATTATTAATTATAGAGGTTATTATCCTTTGCTTGTATTTTATATTTTATAGGGTAGTTATAGTATATCATAGAAGTTCGAGAGTACCGGCAGCTACCATGCTAATATATATTTTGTTTTATTGTAGTTTTTTTTTTCTTTATTATAAATAAGTATTTAGGTAGTACTAGTAATAGCTGTTGTTGTTTTTGTGTTGATACTTTATTTTAGTTTTATTTCATATAATTTTTATTTATATTTTCTTTTTAGTAATTTTTATATAGTATGATTAAAAAGATGGATATGGATTTGTATACTTCGGGTCTTTAAAAATTAGGCTTTCTTCTGTTTGCTGTTCTTTATTCGATCTGGGGTTTTTTTCTTATTCTTTTTTTTCGTAATCTTTTTTTTAATCAATATGTTTCTTTCTAATTTTTATTGGGGTTTTTGACCACTCTATAGTTTGATGTGTTCTGTATAATTAGAGTTGTCAACCTGACCCTACAGCTGCTTGTTCTTTTTTTATTTCATATTTCTCTTGTTTTTTTATATTTGGGTGTCTCGCTTGATTCTCGTGACTTGCAGTGTCGTTTTTGTTTACTTATTTGTGGGGTTACCTTATCGTATATCTCTTGGTTTTCTGTTGCCCTTGTTTGTATTGGGGGTTACGCCAGTTGCTGTTTACGTTTTTCATTATTTTGGGGTTGTTTAGGTGTTGACCAGTGCCTTGGTTCCTTTTATGTATTGTGGGGTCTATAGTGACCCAGCTGTCTTGGGAGGTTCCTTGTATATTGTCAGTTCTTTTGTTTTTCTCTTTTTTTACATTTTTGTGATGTTTTTCTTCTTATATCTTTTTTAGGGTAATTTTAGTTGTTTGTTTCTTGTTATATCGTGTGTGTTTTATCGGTACGCGCCTAGCTTCGCTTGTTCTTTTATATGGGCGGTGTCATCTGATATTAGCGCGGGGTCTCGATGGTTGTCTTTTTTCTTGTGTTATATTTGGGGGTCTGCACGTGCTTGGAATTTCTCTAAGATTTTCTTGGTTTTCTCTATATTGTCTCAGTTTTCTTTGTGGCTGTTATCTGTTTGTTCATCATCTGTTGTGACTAGTTCTTTTATGGGGTGCCTTAGTAGCCTCTTCTTACATGTGCAGGTGTTCTTTGTTGCCTGAGGAGTTACCATTGGGTAGATATGTTGATATTTTTTTTATTTAGGGGTTACCACAGATGTATTTACTTTATATTATTATTGTTGTTTTTATTATTATTATTTTGAGTTGATTATATTCGGTTAGTTATATGATATTTAGTTTATCTATCATAATTAGAGTATGTTTAGGTTTGGGGGTATATATATAATTTCTATATATTATTTATATTTTATATATTATATATTATATAATATTATATTATTATTATATATTTTATTCTATATTATATATTTTTATATCTTGTGTTAATATTATATGTTAATAATTTTTTTTTTTTTAAATAAAAAGTTGGGTGGGTTTTGTTTTTTTTGTGGCGTGCCCTGATGGTTTTTTTTGGTTTTCTTCGGCTTTTTCTGTTGTTGTTTTGATTTGGGGTTGCATCTGTGTTCTGTTAATCTTCGGGAGGTGTATTTTTATCTGTAACTTTTCGGGTTGCTTGTTATAATTTAGGTCTCTCTCTTCTCTGTTGCTGGAATGTTCTGATATTTGGTTAACGTAACGCCGCTCGATGAGCATTCGTTCTCCTTCTATATGGTGTGTATTTTGAACTCTCCAGTTTGGATGTGTTCTTTTTATATTGAGATAAAACCTGACCCCAGCTGCTTGTTTCTGTTTATTTTTTTGTTCCATTTTTTCTTTGGTGTGTTTTCAGAGATTTGGGGTTGCTTGTTTGTCTCGTGACTCGGGGCTCTCTAGTTTCCTGGTGTTCTTTGTTTATGACTCTTGGGTTTTTGATTATGAGGTGTGATGTCCATCTGCTGCGTTGTTTGTCGTTTATATTTTATTGTTGGTTTATGCTGAGAGTTCCTTCCAGTTGTCTGTGGGTCTTTAGTTATTGGGGTATTAGTTTGTGTCTCTCTAGCTGCTTTAGTTCTGGGTGAGTTAGTGTCGTTGCCAGTGTTTTCTTTTTCTTTGTGTCCTGTTCATCTCGTGGGCTTGTTCTTTTATTTGGTGATCCCGCGAGTGTGTTTTTCGCTTGTCATTTATTTTGGTCGTTTCTTGGTTGTCACTGTGAACCCAGGTTGCTGTGTGTGTTCTTTTTATCTGTGGGGTTCACTGGTTGTTTTTGGTTGAGATCTTGGGGTTTTTTTCTTTTTTTTCAAAATTCTCACTCAATTTTATTCTTTCTTTATATTATATTATATGGTCATGTGAACCCATTTACTTGCTTTACATATTGTTATAGATTCTTTTTCTTTACGTTGTTTATCACGTGACACTAGTTGCTTGTTCTTAATTGCAAGATACATTTTTTCCTATTGGGAGATATATATATATATTTATTTATATATATTATTATTATATTATATATTATATATATTGTATTATATTTAATATAGTTATATTATTTTGTTGAGTAGTGTTATGTATTTAGAGAGTTATTTGTCTTATATGGATGTTCATGGAACAACGATGCAGTGTGTTTAGTTATGTTTTTAGTATTGGGGATTATGTTATTTTTTATAAGTGTGTTCTTCATCTTGTCTAGAGGTCGTATAGTTGAGTCAGTACTGTTCGGTATCTTATAAATTAGGCTTCTTCTGTTGCTTGTTCTTTGTATATTGGGGTGTTATTGTAATCAAGTGTTATCGTATGTTCTTTTTTCTCTATTGGTTTGTTTTATTTTTTGGACGCTCGTGACATGCACAAACACACTTTTGAGGTTCTACTGACCTCTCATGCTGCTTGTGTCTTTCCTATTTTTTCATTTTCTTGGTTTTTGATTATTGGGGGTTCTCGTGCCTTTGGGTAGGTGCTAGTTTGTCTCTGGTTGGTTTTTTTTTATATTTGTTGGGAGCGGTAGTCCTCAGTTGGATTGTGTTCGTTCTTTTATTTGTGGAGTTAGTGTGTGATCCTAGTTGCTTTGGTTCTTTATAATTGGGGTCAAAATGACCCCAGCTGCTTGTTCTTTTATAGGGGCATGCTTGTCCTTGTTTCTGCTCTCTTTATTATTTTGGGGGTGTCTACAGTGTATTCTCCTATTTGTTTGTTGTCTTTGGTAATGGTGTCACGTGTAACCCTCGAGTGTCTTTGTCCTTGTTTTATAATGGGGTCACGTAACCCGAGTTTCTTGTTTCTTTATATTTGTCGGTGTTCTATGTGAACTCTCCTGTTTTATCCTTCTGCTTTTTTTATGTCTTAGTTGTCAGTGTTTCTTCTTGTTGTTCTTTCGTTTACTGTGTCGTAGATCTTGTTGTTGGGACGGTGGAACTATTTTCTATTAGTTGTACTTTGTTGTACCTTAATTTGCAGTTGCTACAGAATACATTTTGGGGGGTAATATTATAAATTATTTATTTATATTAATATATTCTTCTATTTTATTATATATATTTATCTTTATTTTATTTATTATTATATATATATTATTATGTATTATTTTTGTAGTAGAGTATGTTTCAGTATGGATTGTTTAGTCTTTTAGTGAGTTCATTATTTATTGTACTTATCTGTGATTGTATTATGTTTTTGTGGATATAGTTCGTTTTTATTATGTTTTATCATTGGGTGAGTTCTATTATGTAAGTTTTAGTATGATTATGTTTTATTGTGGAGTATTTAAGTGTTATTGTTTTTTTATTTATTTTTCTTGTTTTTTTTTTGAGGGTGTATGGTGCAATTAGATTTATATGATTATTTTTATTTTTATTTGGGGTTATATCGATTATATCATATATAGTTGCTATTATATGTTTATCTTTTGTTTAGGTGTAATTGGTTGTACTAAGGTTGTGGTCTCTATATCTTTGTGCGTAAGCTCCGATGGATTTAGTACTGTTGTATGTGTCTGTATTATATAGGCTTCGTTGCTGTTTTCTGTTGTCTTTGCTTTCTTGGTGTATACATCTGGGGTTACGCTTGTTATGACTTTTTCTTCATTTATCGGTTCGTCTCGTTCTATTGGGGTTTTGTCATTGTTTGATTCTCTCTTCTTGTTGATGGTACTTTGAGGTATGATGTGTGTCTTAGCCTTGTATCTTCTCAGTCTTGCGGGGTTCTTCTGATTGTTTGTTTTGTTTCACTTTTTCGCGTGTCTTTTATAGTGTGGTTGTTCTTTTGGCTGTGCTTCTCTTAGTTCTGCTCTGTTTTGTTTTTATTTTGGTAATTCTTGTTTATCGAGTTACACGTCAAATAGGGTTTCTTTATATTTAGGGTCCTTTAAACTACAATAATTCAATTATTTCATTTTATATGGTAGGTGATCGGTATGACGCGTTTCTTGGTCCATGTTCAAAATTGCGTTTTTTGTCTCTTTAATACTAATTTGGGTTATCATTACTTGTACTCCTATTGTTTGTTCTTATTTATTATGGGTGTCACGTAACCCCAAGTTGCTTTGTTCTTTATTAATGGGGTCTACTGATACCCCCATTGCTTTTATTCTTTATTATTAGGGGCCGTGAACGTCCAGTTATTGCTTTACATATATTTTCAGTTTGCGTTTTTCTTTACTGTTGTTATCACGTGACACTAGTGGCTTGTTATCTTAATTGAGTTTGCCGATGTGACATTTGGGTAGATTTATTATTAAGTAGAGTAGTATAGATATATACTGTATATATATATGAGAGTATGTGTTATTTAGTATTATATTTGGGTTTTTATTTGAGTTATTTAGTATTGCATTAGTTCTTTGTATTTGGAGTGTATTATGTTATCATTTATTTATGTATTCTTTTTTTTATTAGGGTTTTTATGTACTATATAGTTGATGGTTTTTCATTCATTAGGTGAGTTGTTATAGTGCTTGTTTCTTTTTTATTTATTTATTCTTGTTTATTTATTTTTTTAGAGGTGATTGATATAGTTTTATTAGTTTTATTATTTTCTTGGGGACTAGTTGAATAGTTTTAGTTTTTTCTTTATATTTGGGTATTAGGTGGGTTGCTGAGTATTTTATTTTAAGGTGAGTATTGTGTTACTAGAGTGGGGCACTTGCTAACTTCGATGGATTTTGTTAATTTGAGGCGTCTTTTGATAATTTTATGCTTCTCTGCGGGTTCGCTTGTCTGATTAGTTGTGTGTGTTTATCGTAACCGGCGATGTTACGTTGTGTTGTTTCTCATTTATTGAGGTGTTTGAGGAGCTCCCCGAGTTTCTGATGGTGTTTTTTTATACTTGTATGTGTCTTCCTGAGGCCGGCCAGCTTGCTGTGTTTTTCTTTATGTTTCACTCTTTTCTTGTTGGTTTTTTTTTATATTGTGTGGTGCTTCGTGACCCTAAGTGTTTGCTCTTGTTTTTATGTTGGGGGTTACGGTTTACTCTTTGCGTTGCCGTGTGCTTTTTTGCGGTTTATTAATCCATTGGGGTTAGGTGCCCCGTTGACTTGGTTACTTTAATATTGTGGAGTTCAGTGTAAATTAACCAGCCGCTTGTGGTCTTTATTTGTCAAGTTTCTTGTTTCTTTTAACATTGGGTAGTCACTTTACGCTCTCATTTGTTTGTTATCTTATAATAGGTCACGTACCTCACGCAGTTTAGCTTGCTCTCATTTATAATGGGGTCACTGTAACCTCTCATGTTCTGCTTTTTTCCTTATATATTATGGGTGTCACGTGTAAACCATGTTACTTGGCTTTTATAATATTTCGTTTATTTTTTTTTCTTTACGTTGTTATTACGTGTATTATTACTAGTTTTACTTTTAGTTTCCAATTCAATATACCAAGATACATTGGGTAGATATTAAAATTATTATATATATATTATGTTATTCGTTGTATATATTTTTTTTGTTGAATTTTCCACGTTATGTTTTTATTACTTATTTCTCGGCTTTTATTGGTTTTATGTTGTTCTGTTTGTATTTATTAGCATATTTTTATCACATTGATTTAAGAGTATTTTATGTAATGATATTTATGTATGGTTTATTTTATATTTTATATAGTAATTTTGAAATTCTGTACTTATTGATTTTTTTTTTTATTTATAGTTATATTATTATTAGGGTAAGTTTTACTTTTATGATTTATTGTATTTTATTTTTTGGAGTGGTAGTTTATATATATCGTATTTGTTCATGAGTATTTTTTTTGGTGTATTTGGTTGTAATAAGTTGTGCCTGGTTTCTATCTTGCTAATCTTTGCGGTATGGATTTTACGTACTTTTCGGTGGTCTTTTGAATATTTAGGTCTTCTTTCATGTTGCGTGTTTCTTTTGAGTGTGCTTTACGTAACTCTTCATTTGGACAGTTATGGTTCTTTGTTCTATATTGGTTTTTTGGACTCCGTAAGTTGATCGGTACGTTTGCTTTATATGGTAGTTGTTCATCCTAGACCCGCGAGCGTGCGTTGTTCTGTTTTTCTTTCATTGTTCTTTTTTTTCTATATATGTGGGTCGTTCGTGACCCTAGTTGTCCTGTTTTTATAATTTGGTTAGAGCTTGTTCCCTTTGTGTTTTTTTCTTTGTTGTTTCGTGACAGTTTTCTTGTGTTTCTGTTTTTATTATGGTTGGGGTTGAGTGTGACTTCTGGCGTGAGTTTTGCTATGGTATTCTTATGAAATAACTCCAGCTGCTTTGATTCTTTTAATATATTTTCAGTTTCTTTGTCACTTATCATTGGGGTCACTTGACCCGCATTGTTTGTTCTTTATAATGTGGTCACGTAAACCCTAGTTTGCTATTGATCTCTTTATAATGGGGTCACGTAATCCCATTTTTTGACCTTTTATCTTTACAACCACGTGATTTTAAGCTAGTTATCTTGCTTTTACATATTGTCTAAGTTTCTTTTTCTTTACGTTGTCATCACGAAACAAAGTCTAGCTTTGTTTCTTAATTTTTGCAGTTTTGCTAGACAATCGGATATCAGTTCTCCATGATGAAGGTAAGTATTTGTTTAGTAGACATTTGATTTGCTAGTGCTTGAGTTTATATCGTGTTTGTTTATATATCGGGTTTGTTTAGTAGACATTTGATTGTTGCTTTGAATTTTAGGAGGAGTTGGTCTTTTTGTTACTTATATTTGGGTTTTATGTATTGATGGATATTATTATTATTTAGGAGGGAAGTTTCTTTAGTCCTTTTTGTAAATTTTTTATATTGGTTTTATGAGTTTTTTTGGGGATTTTTAGGGGTTTGTGTGTTTGTGTCATTTGTGGATTTTGAAATCATTGAATTTGTCAGTTTTTTGGTACGTAGATTAATATTCCTGATTATTTACTGTTAATTTATTTTTGGGTACTGACTAGTGTATTGTTTTATTTATTTTGATTTCATTATTATTTTATTATTTGAGAATAATTGGATTATATTATGTTTATGTTATTTTATGGTGGAGAGTGTTGTATGTTGTTTGTTCTATATGGGATGGGCGAGTCTGTTCTTAACTCCGATGGTGTATGTAGCTCTTTTTTCTTGTGGTTCGGGTTTATATAGTAGGCTTTTCTTCTGTGGCTTGTCTTGATTATTTTGGGGGTTTATCGTATATTCTCTCTATTTTACGTAGGTTTTCTTCATCTCGTGGGTTATTTGACGCTCTAGTTGGATTGGTTTTCTATTCAAAAATTTGTCTCGTCAAACTTTGGGGGAATTTTTTAACCATTCGTTCTTTAATTTTTTTCATTTTTTCTTTGTTTTTAATATTGTGGGTCTCTTGTGAACCCTACTAGTTATTCCTGTTTTATTATAATTGGGTGTAACGTTACCTTTATTTTCCAGCAGTGTTTGTTCTTTTATATTTATGGGGTTAGGTGACCCCAGTTTGCTGGTTCTTATAAATATTTTGGGGTTCAATCGTGTACCCCAGCTTTGCTTTCGTTCTTTTAATTATTTGTCTAGTTTTCTGTTCTTTTATCATTCCTGTTTTTTAGCATTTTACTACCATATTGTTTTTTTAGTTTCATTTTATAATATGTGTCTCTTCACACCTCCGCAGTTGCTTGTTCTTTAATAATGGGGTCACGTAATCCTAGTATTTAAATTAATTCTTTTAATATTGTAAGTCACGTGAACCCAGTTACTTGTCTTAATCTTAGTCATTTCATTTTTTCTTTTACGTTGTTTATCACGTGTACACTAGTTGTTCTGGCCTTGTTTCTTATATTTTGCAGTTGCAGTAGGTGTACATTTTGAGAGAGTATTAAATAGTATGTATATTTATGTATCTTTTGGGGTTTATTTATTGGTTTTATGGACGGTGTTTTTAGACCGTTTTATAGGGGTAAGTAGATTGCTGATAGGTGTTTTTTGGAGTTATTTGTCATATATATAATATCAAAGCCCCCATTTATTTAGGGTTGGTGCTTGTTTATTTTATATTATTTTATTTTATTTTATGTTTATTGTATTTTTTTGAGTTAAAGTGGGTCCACTGCCTAACTCGATTGGTGTTTTACTGTGTACTTTTTTCTCATGTGGTCTCGTTTATAATTAGGCTTCTTCTTGTTGCGTTTTCTCCTTGATATTGGGGGTTGACGTTGTGATGATCCATGTTACATGTTCTTCATGTGAGGGTTGGTTATGTGAGCCCAGTTGATGGTTGCTATTTAGAGGTTGAGGTACCGTGATCTCTCTCAGCTGCTTGTTTCTTGTTTATTTTTGTTCTTTCCATTGCTTGTTTTCTTATATGTAATTGGGTGGAGAACCTCCCTACCTGCCCATTTTCCTGTTTGTTTATATTTGGGGTGTAACGTTAACCTTTTATTGGGGTGTGTTGTTTTTTTCTCTAGTTGCTTGTGTGGTTTCTGTAATATGTGTTGTTGAGTGTTTGCTCCTCGGTAGTTTGCTGGTGTTTTCTTTGATTAATTTTTGGGGGTATTATGTACATAATGCGTTTGTTTTGTGGCTCTTTAATTTCATTGTGCAGTTTTTCGTTTCGTACCTTTTACATCTTTTATTTACCTCCATTTAGTTTTTGTTCTTTTTATATAATATGGTCACGTAACCCTCAGTTGCTTGTTTCTTTTAATGGGGTCATCGTACTCCTCTAGTTGCTTTTTTTCTAATTAACACTTGGTCTACGTAGAATCCCAGTCAACTTTCTTTACAATATTTGTATCAGTTTCTTTTATTCTCTTTCGTTTTTTTTATCTACGTGTAACACTATGTTTGTTCTTTGTTTCTTTATATGCTATGTTTGCCATGATATAACATTTGATGTCAGATATATCTAATAATTATATATATATTTAATATATATATTTATTTATATTATATTATATATATATATATATATGTTGTATTTTTATATTATTAGGGATAATTAGTTTGCTGATGGTTTTGTTAATTATTTGTTGGATTTATATATATGGTATATTTTTACGTGATATTGCTTAGTTTTTGTATTAGTAGTGAGTTACGATTTATTTAAGATATTAATATTATTTATTATTATTATTATTATTATTATTGAAAATTATTAATTAGCTATGTTCTTATATTATTAATATAGGTGAAATATATTAACTATCAATCTTAAGTTATTGAAAAGGCTATTGTAGTTCTTATCTTGGCCTTCATTTTAACCATTTTGATTATTTTTTATTTAATTATATAATTATTTTTTATTTATCTTTTTAGGATGAAGGTAAAAATATTCGGATTTTCTCTTTTCGCTTCATTTTTATATTTGTTTCCTGAACTGGAAATTTGTTACCTAATTTGGCCTATTTTGAGTCTTTGTACAGCTTCTAGTCCAGCTAACTTGGGGAAGACTCATTCTTTGACTCGGAGAAAAGTGGAGTACTTGTCGAATCGAAAATTTGAGGCAGGTAATCGCTGAAGGGATGAGGAGAGAGATTCATTACTTCTGCTTTTAGAGATTATGGGTAGTCTTATATGATTAATTTTGTCATACCCAAAGATTTTGACATAGTATTGAATTTCGGCTCTACTTTATATGCCCCATTCTTTACTTACTCATTTAAGTATTTGAGCGCTTTTTTCTGTAGATATTACCTCGGTAGTTTCTTGAGGTATTTAATCACTCGCAGACCACCACCTTTTGGCATTCTTGCAGAACAAGGGGTGTGGTGTCTCAAAAAATTTGCTTGAAATTGGCAAAATTAACGGTTCTCACAACACCAAGAAAATTGATAAACTTTAAATTTAGTGTATTTGCTCTTGGTTCGTCTAGGTCAGGGGTGGCCAACCCTTGGCGCATGCGCCAAACGTGGCGCATTGCTACGGGCTACTTTTGGCTATTTGGTACGAATTTATTTAATGAAAACTAAAAATTCATTTTATTTCCAGAAATTTGTAAAATAGCATGTATCAAATATCGTAATGCTTGCATTTTTTTTGTATCGATCATATTCAATATGTTTTCCGCCAAAACCCATATTTGAAACATGATTTTAAATTACTTTGTAATAAAACATCGTCAATGATCATCAGTTGAAATTTTGCGTTTATCAGTGATAGTGAGGCAGTGTTCTCTCATATTTCTTAAATTATTTGCTTTTTATTTTTTTCATGTGATCATTTTAGAAATTAGTGCCGTATTTTTTAAATCAAAGAATTCTAAAAACATTAATTAATAGAGAAATTATATACTATATATATATATATATATAGCAGAGCAGTGCATATATATATATATATATATATATATAGAGAAATGTATATATATATATATATATATATATATATATATATATATATATATATATATATGGCGCATCTGAACTCGTCTGTGAAAAAATTTGGCGTATGGTATGCAAAAGGTTGGCCACCCCTGGTCTAGGTCCTCAACTTGCCAATGACATTACTCACCTTACAGGTTCCTTCTGTCCCGATTTACAATACAGATAATCTATTTTACTAATTCCTTGACTATAGGCTCTCTTTTCACAATTAAAATAAAAAACATCTATCACTTTATATCCTACACACTATCTGATACCCGTTCACATTCACAAAAAAAAAAATCATATACAATTAATAAATTCATAATAATTTTTAAAACCAATATTCCTGATATTCATTCCATATTATAAAACCGCTCTTTATAAAGCAATTACAACCTTCACTGAACGCCGATTCTTTTTCATACTCTCTAATGATAAATATCTAATATTTATTTTCAAACTTATTAAGATAATCAATAGAAATTAGTATAGCTGAATTTAGGATGGTTGTGAATTCGACTATTTTCCTTATTATTCTCCATCACATGAAACTGATCACAAACATGTTTCTCTACTATATAGTGTAGCAGAAATAGGTGAAAAAACACCTTGACATGGAACTATTTGCAACAAAAATGATTCTTGTTGTAAGTGGTATATAACACGCTCCTAATCAGCATAATAAAAATATACATCCATACTGTCGCGCAAAATGCGTTTTATTGGTCGCCATCTTTAAAAACATGAAAAATATTTAAATATCGTAAAAAAGCAAATTTGGTATCAAATTACAGCAAGTTTCATGCTGGAAAAGGGGTGAAGAATCCTTGAGCCGGGTCGAGCGGAGGCAAGAGTGCAAGACTGACCGAATGTGGGTGGAGTCTTGAGCCGGTCTTCACGACATCTCGTGTTGTGCTCGTTTGGCTGCGGGAGAAGTAGACGGGGAGGGAGCGATAAATGAAGCAGGAATAAGTGGTAAATTAGAGAATGAAGAAGAGACAGAGAATGGAGAAGGGAGAGAATAAGAACGCTTCAAAAGAAAAAGAAGAAATTGAAGCTGATGAGAGAGAAATTGAAACAAATGTTAAAGCCGTCAGTCGAACAGAAGAGGAACTTCGGCTCGAGGAAAGCAATGCTTTAAGACGGGTCGATCGAAACGACTTCTGTGCGTGTGGGACATTGGATCGTGAAGAATTTCTTCCTAAGTATCACTGGAAAAGGCCCATCGTACTTAGGTTGGAGAACGGTGCGGTGGGAGTCATGTCGAATGCAAGACGATGAGTGCAGGAGAAACGGTCCTTAGGGATTATAGAATAATGCTGACCTGTGGCCTGTGGACGAGAGGAGTTGGTCGTCCACGACGGTAAAGCACAAGCGAGATCAAGCGGAAGTAAGATAAGCAAGCGGAATCGGCTGACTTTTAGAAGAGGGAGAACTGGAAAGACAGCTCACCCGGGAGAAGACGAGAGGGAGAAACATAACACTAATTCAGCAACCAACGTGCAGATCCTCTTTAACGACGGAGCGAGACCCAAGCATCACGAAAGGGAGACGTCCAGCACAATCATCTTTCCGAATTGGAAACCGTTTTTCTACATGCCGTTCGTTTTTGGATGGTGTTAAAGAAGTCACGAGTGAATCTTCTCGGAGCCAAGACAGAGTTCATCAAATTTCATCCATAAGGAAAGATTCAAAATGCTACCTTGGTCCGTTGTGTGACCGAAAGCGGGTTACACCAAGCGCAAAACAGTTAGCCAAGGAAGTTAGCGCTGGAATCCGCGTTGGCGACCACGATGAGAGGGGATAGCCTCCGGTCCGTCAACGTGTGAACAGCCGATCATGCACGTTAAGGAATGTATTTGTCTTACGCGCGGGAGGGAGGCAGAGGTTTCATCACAAACGATGTCGATCGCGTGTGGACGACGTTCCAGCCGAGCACCAGGGGGGAGGTAAGAAAGTGCCTACGGACGGGGGGACTTGGTGTGGACGGATGACCTTTTAGAACAGCTGGCAGGAAAACAAATGTAGTATTAGTGCGACACCAGATGTTGCTACGTCGCATTCAAATCAGGCCAAAATCGGGCAGCACCACGTTTGGCTTGAAGCCTCAATGCCAGGGTGGGGGGCGGGAAAGCGAGTGAAGATTGAGGGAAGACAGCTTACGGAACATGCAGGTACGAAAAGCGACGAGGAGAACCCTGAGAGACATCGCAACAGAAGTCTCTTCCTCGTATCCCAGGGAGAGTTGGTGGAGCCACTCCAGCTCTGAGCAGAAGAGTCTTTGTTTTGAAGTGCCAGGACTCAGTTTAGTTCTGCACGTTACCATCTACGCCGTCGTTAATCGATATCTGGGTAAGCTGAATATCGCGGTCGATTTCAATGCGAGCGAGACGAGAGAGTCGCCAGCGGTTCGAAATTGCCGACACCATGAATATTTGTCTGACACAGTGGTAACTGCGAGATACTTCAACGGTGACGAAGCTTCCTGGAGGAGAGTAGCCGTTTCGTATATCTGGAGCAATAGCGAAGGTAAGTGCGTTGTAGTCAGTGAAGTATGTTGGGGAACCGCAGAACCCTCCAGAAAGTAGACGGAAACATGACGGACAGCCGAAGACAATCGCAAGTAAACTCCCTCCGAAAGCACTTGTGAGGAGGTACGCAGGGAGGTTGCAACTTGTCTGAGAGAGGAAAAAGCGAGGAGCGAGACCACACTCCGTCTCAGGTGCTGCCGAAAAGAACACCTTCCCGACAGGCAAAAATTCGGTAGGCATCTACCTGAACTCTGTCGGAGCCTGAGTCCTGGGGGGAAGGACTATGGAGTGTTGGCAGAAAGGCAGTGTTCCTTTTGAAAGCTTTCAAAAGCAAGACCGTAGCCTTCGCTGCAGACCAGTACCATCTTTTGTTGATTGGCCGGTCTTGGGGTCGGATGCATGATCGTGTGAGGGGGGTTCTAAGGTAATATGCAGCGCCCGATTTAGAAGAAGAACGATGGGTAGAAAAAGCATGCCGAGGGGTACTGACGAAGCTGGCTTTTGGATTTGCTTATCATCATAGGGAAGGCGAATTGGGCCTCAACGCCCCTGAAAGAGGACAAATGCCCATCCGCTTATAAACAGTGTGGTCCTAGAACAAAAAAGTAAGAGAGGACACCAAAAACACACTTTGGCCGGGTTGAGACGCATGCCACATTCGTTCAACCTGGCAAAAACGAAAGACGGCACGTAGGTTTTGCTCATGCTCGGCAGGAGAAGAGGAAGCTAAGCTATGAGGAGGTCATCCAGATAAGCAAAGGCGAAAGGAGAAGACCTGCTAAGAACGTCATCGATGTGAAAGCGTTTAAGAGTCTGAGCCTGCCCCCCCGCCCGCCCAAACCAAACGACATTCTGGTCATTACTCCAACGAAGGCCATAAAGGGGTATGATAGCGCCATCTTCGGTATGCTCGACTGCTGTACTGCTTACATGGAATCTGGTGAGTAATCCCTGACAAAGCCAATTTTTGAAGAAAGATGGTCTGTATCTGGCTCCAGATTCGGGTGAAAGGACTGGATATGCGGGACCAGGTAGCGGTCTGGTATCGTACAAGCGTTCAGAGTCCTATTAGTCATCCCACATGACTCCATTTCAGCTTAAGCACCTTTAGGCACCATGTAGAGGGAAAGGCCATTAACCTCTTTCGGAGGCGGTTACGATTACCAAGTCATTGAGCATGTCGTCGTCGAACTCGCGCCTTGGCCTGAAGCTTATCAGGAGGGCAGACGCCAGCACGAGCGTGAGGTGGGAGAGCCCTGTCTCATATATGGGTGGCAGCGCACAAATGTTGAACAGCGAGAGGAAGACAGCAAGCGGGTTTAACAGCGCCGGGAAATCGTTCTGCGGGGGGAATGGTGAAGAAGGGAGGTACTATAGAAGAAGGAGCAACCGCAGAGAAGCCTTTTTAAATAAGTCAAGAAAAATACGGTACCTGGCAAAAGACCAGAGAACCTAACAACGTTCAACAATCTCGTGGTTTCTTGATGACCATAAGGGTCGACAGTGATCAGGGAAATGCAGCTCCCAAAATGTGTGGTCACTGTCTTGCAACCTTACGGACTATTACACAGCCGGGATATTAGACTGGTGGAGAGAGACGGGTCTAAGCGTGTCACAAACGTCTCACATATGACAGGGATATGGTTACTACATCTGCAGCGTTCCGTGAAGAGCCAGGTCAGGTAAGAGAACTCATAGCGGACTTGTGTTTTTGGTGGGCTTCTGCAGGTACGGCATCTCGAAGGTCAGAAGCCGATACGAGGAGCCTCCGTTATTTGAACCAGTGTGAACAGTTTCGTAGACCTGTCGGAAAAGGACGCAGGATATCCTGAGGGAACGAATGGAAGCGTGATGAGGAAGAGCAAAGCGGAAACAGGGGTGGCCAGCTGGATCCACCGCCTTTATGGGATTGCTTGGCGAAGAGGTTTCCCCGGACAAATGTGCAGGGTGGTTGCCCTTAGTCGCCTTCAGGCCAACCGCGGTAGTCGGGTTATTAAAAACAATATCCAGTTATGGATATTGCTTAGGGCCGGGGGTGGGAGACACGGTCAAGGAGGCTGATTTAATGTGGTCTGCTGAGGGCGGTGAAGTTGGTATTCCTTTGGGGACCTTGTCCATAGCAGATTCTGATGTCCTTTTTGCACCACCTTGCATATCAAGCCACGCCTGTTCCAGGATTTGTAAGACGGTGGTTCCAACTTTTAGAGAGAATAAACGAGTAGGGTTGATCTAGGGATTCATGAGAGCGTTGGAAAGGTAGAGCAAGGATACGAGGGTGTACGCCGGGTAGGAAGGTTAAGCAGTGGACAGACTTGGAAACCGAAGAGAAACCTTAGGGCGGAGTTTAGAATCTGTCTTCAACTATGCGAAATGCAGTCAGAAGAACTAGTAAAAGGAAGAGAAAAATTGAGAATGTTAGAGGAAAAGGTTAAGAATAGGAGATTGTGTAAGAAGGAGGGAAGAAAGCAAAACACAGGCACAAATACAAAAAAATTAAACTAACAAATGATGGGGGAAAATATTAGCAGTGCAAAATATATAAAAAAAAACTAAGCTCTTTATTGATTCACTGGTTGAATTAATTAGATAAATATACATCTAATAATAATCCTATGATTTAATACTATTTCCCTAGGATTATAGGAAGTAAATAATTCATCTTATTCCGATCTTCCATCTTCCATCCTCACATTTACTTTTTAATTATGTTACCTTTATATTATATATAATTATATATTATATATTATATTATACTTATCTATAAGTTATATATATATATATTATATATATATATTTAATTATATATATATATAATTATTATTATTATTATATAAATATTATATATATTAAATATATATATATAATATATATATATATAATATATATTATATATTATTATAATATATATATATATATTATATTATATATATATATTATATATATATATATATGATATATATTATATATATATATATTATATATATATATATATTTATATATACTATTATATATATATAATTAGTATATATATATATATTATTATATTATATATATTTATATATAATATTATATATTATAATATATATTATTATTAATAATATATATTTAATTATAAATAATTAAATATAATTAATATATTATATATATATATATATATATATATATATTATATTATATATATTATTTATATATATATTATATATATAATATATTTATATTATATATATATATATATATATCAACTAAACCCCTAATAAAATTATTTACTTTATTTTTAATGTCAAAGTCTTTATAAGTCAGAGGCATATATAATTTTTTATATTAAAATTTAAGATATCGATATATCAATAATTATTATGTCATAGAGTTAATTTAGATTTTAAATAATTTGAAAATATCAACACACCACCTATATATATATAATATAATATATATATATATATTATAAATATTATATATATTATATATTAATATATTTTATTATACTATTATATAATAATATTTATATTTATGTATATATTTATAACTATATATATAATATTATATTTATTATGTATTATATATATAATATATATTATATTATATATAGTATTAATATATATATTATATATATTATGATTATAATTCTATATACTAATATATATATGATATATTTATATATATATATATTAATTATTTATATTAATCATTTTTATATATATAATAATATATATTATATTATTATTATTATATTATGTATATATTATATATATTATTATTATATTTAATATATATTAATATAATATATATATATATATTATAAATTTATTATATATAATATTAATATATTATATTAATATTATATTAATATATATATATATAACAACGATTATCTTAAGCAAGCATAGTTATACTAAATCTCTTGTCTTTTACAGTTTCTCAAATTATATTTCAAAAGTCCTATTCTACATCCCATGAAGAATAAACTTCCTGAAAATCCTATTTCTTATAATTAAATTTTATAAATAAAACGAGTATTATAACGATTCCCATTAAGTGATGATTTTGAATGATTAGATAAACGAAGATATGTCCCAAAAAGATGTAACTTTTATATCATATATGTGTATTTTGGAGATTACTTACATAATATTTTCATTTGGATGACATTGTTCTTTTCATAACGCCATCCTTTACTCAATGTCATCTATCAAATGTGATGTGACCAATTTCTCAACACAAAGAATTATAAATAAATCCAATAAAATACCTATTTTGTTAACTAATTATTTCTAAAATATGACACAAATGCTTATTGGAGCTACCCATTGCCCTTTTAAATCCCCCCCCAAAAAATCAAGGAGACATTGAATTTTCTTTATAGTTATTTAATTTTTCTTTCTTTAACTTTTAAAATAACCATTACTACATTTATAGTATTATAAGTAAGATTTTGATTCTTAAAGTGAAACTTGCACTCGGGTAGGATCTACTATGTTCTGTGAAGTTCTCGCAATTTTTCACACACACGCACACACACACATCACACAAACATCACAACTCACACAATCACACACCTCATACACGCAACATCACACACACTACACACATAATGTCGAAAAAGCGTTGACAAGAGTCAAAGGTAAGTTTTGAAGTGAAAATAATGGTTAATTATGGATTATTAATTAATAGTGAATAAATGTGGTAATTAAACATGAAATATATTACCATGCATAGATAATTTATAATATATAATATATATAGAATAATAAAGTTAAGTTTTAATTATTGAATTATAAATTTAATTAATTAATTAATAATTTCCGTTCAATTAAAAAAATTACTTTTATATAGTTCCGTATATATTGTAATTCTATCTGTAAAAAATAATTTAGAATATTAGTCAACTTCAGGAAAGATTTATATATTATTACGTGGTATAACGTATTATGGAATAATTAGATTACTCTTAGAATAAATTACTACTTTATACTTATTATATCAATAAATAATTCAAAAATATATATATTAGAATGAATATATATAAATAGGTATATCTACTTGATGTAGCTATATACGTATCCTTAACTATCATATATATAGTAGTGATTAAAGGCCTCTTGTATCTAACTCCTTAAAGTCTATATAAATATCAATGTTCTATAGTTTTCAATAGTACTAGTATATAATATTTATATACATTGAGTTTATAGAAAGGTATTTAATGCAGTAAAATAGGGTTCATACGTCTCTACATTTAACAACTACGCATGATTAATTTATGTATATAAAGAATAAAAACTAAATATGCTCCAAAATTATATAGTTTATGTGTAGTCTTAATTGCTATGTTAGTCCTATATATATACGAATTGTACCCATAGATATACCTACATAAAAAGGAAATATATATTATAATATATTACATAACTATTTATTTTACCTCTATATTCCCACATAGATTGAGGGGTGGAGCTGTTTGATAGCAGAGTACACCGAACCAGAAAAAGTAAATTAAGTAAAATGAACATGTAGACAATTCTCTCGAAAAAAAAAGCTCACAATCTCCCCCTTCATACCGTCACAACATTTTATATACCTCACCAGACGATAAATTCGTTCAGCTCAATATTTATATATACAATATCCACGTCGAGTCTTACAACGGAAACATGCGTAGCTACCCTCGCTGTGTATTCAGTCAAATGTAGTTCATCCCCTCGCAACGCTAACACACACTGCTATGTACCCCCGATAAACCCAGGTCGCGCATTACTCAGCTCCCTTTCTTACTCCGCTTGTTTCCACAACTCCATCCTCTTGTTGTCGAGCATTCCTGATTAGAACTGTACTCAAACCACTCTTCTCTGCGTCCCTTCCAGTAGTGCAGAGG
Organism: Trachelipus rathkii; assembly: GCA_015478945.1. NCBI lineage: Eukaryota > Metazoa > Arthropoda > Malacostraca > Isopoda > Trachelipodidae > Trachelipus > Trachelipus rathkii. Next base: position 18,005 of record JABUQX010057194.1, on the reverse strand, counting down.
CCTCAATCTCAGCATCTAATATCACCAAACTAATAATGTTCTCTCTTAATCCTAAAATTCGACATATCATCACATCGCGCATATCCAATATTAATCAAAACCATCTTTCAGTTACCCTCGTTTATTTACGTGTCATACTTAACTTTCTTTCCGTCACTGACACACAATCCTAAGCGTTCATCTCCTCATTTTGGTCAATTCTTCGTCAACGAACCTTTTAACACGCCCTAAGATTGTTCATCTGAACACTTTATGTAAACTTATTGATTCTTATAATGACTAATAATAGTATTACCTACCGACCAATGTATTCCTAACCTATCACAAATCTAACACATGGATTTTTCTATTCAAAAGAGAAATATTCACTCATGACTAATAACAAGATTTATCTATATTTAGATCACTCAAGATTTCCCTTCACATAAACTAAAGGAGATATTTAATTATGAATCGCCAAATCCACTTATACCTTCAACCATTTCACATCATTTTCATTCTCAGCATCTTTTTCCTCTCAATCTGCATCTTATCTATCCCAGATATTTCATACTCCACAAAGATGTTTATACGTCAGGTACCTTTTCTCAGTTCTCAATATACATCTAACATAGACTTTAATACACAGCCCGAATACTCTCCTCATCTAACTCAAAGCAATCCATATGCTTACTTCTTAATATCAGCAATATACGTTCAACCCCTCCTTTTACAACACCCTGCCTAACCCCTATATCTATAATCCTTTCTCCTCTAATAATTATCTACTTCCCGCTATCCACTTCATACATAAAACCAAATTATTTCATCACTTTCTTATACTAATATATACCTATCTACATTAGTATAGTATACTGTTTTTGTGTTAAATTAATCATGTTTATCTAACTATAAAATGGTAAATTACATATAGGTTATACTGTAAAAATCCATAAATAAATCTGTGTAAAATAAAATAAGCAAAGATCGTGATATCAGTTAGATATATGTTATATAATATGCGTTATAAAAAAGCTGTTGTTTGCTATATATATCTATAATATTAACAAATATAAGTTATAAATATGCCTCGACATAACCGCATACTCTTTCTTCTGTTCGTTTGAATTTGCGGCTTGCAATACTCTTAGTAATAGTAATCTTCAGATAATACATTAACCTATTGACGTTAAATACATCGCTAACCGTCTCTTGGAATTTGACTTTCCATTTCAGTGTTACATGTCTTCGGCTTAGATATTTTAAAAATATACTCAATGTTTTTACAAATGATTGGTTATTTATAAAAGTTATTATATATAAAAAAATAATAAGATATAATATAAATAAAGAATATAAATAAAATATATAAAATATAATATAATATAGATATAAATAAATAAAATTATATTAATTTACTCAAAATTAATTTCTTCATAAAAATTAAAATAATAATTAGGTGGAAAGATAATGAACTATTTTAATTGGGATATTACTTTTATAGAGGGGCGGGGTACTTATATTTTAAATTCCGTAGCATCTTAAAAAGAATATTTATAAATTAAAAAAAAAAATCAAATTATATTAATACAAAAAATAATAATATAATTATAATATATAATAAATTTAAAAAATAAATAATATAATATAATAAAAAATTTATTAAATTACCGATTCTCCCTGAAAAACTATTAGTATTGCAAACAATGAGATAGTAAAAAGAATTTAGGCAAACTACAATATTGCTTCAAGTTTCAATATCGAATTTGGGCATAGGAAATGGAGAATTGTAGTAATTAATTAATAGCAGATTTAATGATATAATATTTCAAATATATTCTATATAATAGATATATATATATATGATATATATATATATATATATATATATATATATATACTATATATATTTATATATATATATATATATATATATATATATATATATATATATATATATATATATATATATTTTATGTATTTTATATTTATATATGATTTAAAAAAAATAAAAAATTATCTACATTAATGAATAAATACAGAAGATATAATTTTATATATATATATAATATATAATTATATAATATAGATATATATATATATATATATATATATATATATAATATATATATATATATATATATATATATATATATTACTATAATATTATATATATATACAGATATTATATATATATATATTTATAGTATATATATATATTATTATATATTATATTATAGTATATTAAATATATAATATATTTGCATTTAAATCTATGAATTATATCTTATATATAATTATATATATTATATATATATATATATATATATATATATATATAGGGAAGATAATTTTATATATATATTTATATTAAAGTCTAGATATAGTTTACTTTTAATATATATATATATATATATATATATATATATATAATATATATATATATATATAATTTCATATTATTATATCTTACAAACTTTATATATATCTATATATATATATATATATATATCAGGGCTGTTTGGTTTAAACCATTTGGTTTAAATTAACGTTTTTTTTTGTTTAAACCACTGTAAAATCTTAATTTTTAAATTTTTTTTTTTATAGTTTACATGTTTTTTTTTGGCTTTTTCTAATTTAAAAAGTAATGAAAAAGTGCTCTAAATGAAAGCATATAACTAATACGTCCTAATTATATATTTAGATAATAAATAAATGGGAGAAAAACATTAGTAAATCAATTTTTAAGAAAAAAATTATCAAAAGGCTATAACAATAATAAATAAATCAAAACTCTAATAACTTTTAACCATTTTTTTCTTTGAGCTAGAAAGCTGTTATTAAGATGTTAAAGTAAATAAACATTTTTAGAGAATAGTTCCAAAGTTATATTCGAGAGGAAAGAATTCTTCAAACAGTTTATCATTCCCCAAACATTTTTTATATTGCAAATTAACAGCAAACATTTATCCTTTATATTTTTTCATAATTTGAAATAGCTGACTTAAAAACATTTTAACAGCATG
>JABUQX010057194.1:0-5000 GCA_015478945.1 Trachelipus rathkii | reverse complement strand
GCTTTATTTGTCCTAGTAATGTAATCTATAGTATATCCTTTATTTGAAGCTGACGGTTCAATTTCTATTTTCCCAATAAGTTAAGTATATCGAACAAAATGATAAGTAATAATAGATATCTGCGCGCGCATTAAGTATAGATAGAAGTATTAAACTTTTATTCATATATATTTATATAAACTTCTTGTACTGTTGTCTTATTGATAATCACGAATGAAAAGTGAAAATAAACATATAATTTAATAAATATCAATAAGTTGATTGAGTTACGTTTAAGTAAGAAGAGGTAATATGTTATGTTAAGTAAGGTTATTTTAAGTTACACTAAAGTGCATAGACCTATACTTTTTTTTAAAATAATTTACAGATTTGGTGGAGAAATGTTATTACAAAACAGTTTTATTTTGACTAATACAGTTTTATTTTGATTTTATAAAAATGTAGTTCGGATCCATCAATCGATAGCAGATATCGATAGGAACACGATAAAAGACGTGATTCATATATATATATATATATATATATATATATTATTATATTATATATATATATATATATATATATAAATATATATATCATAATATATATATTATTATATATATATATATAGTATAATATATATATAGGCGCGAATTGTAGATAACCTGACAGATTCGATTTCCTTCCATTGGTTGCCAGATCTTACAAATTTGACCTTCCGACTGTCCTTTTATGCCTCAAAGAAAATTATTTTTATGCGTAAACTTATTAAAATTATATATATATATATATATATATAGTATATTATATATATATATATATATATATATATTATATATATATATTATATATTATATATATATATATATATATATAATTTATAACTTTACATAAGGTAAATTGTCTTTCGCATAAAAGGAGTCGGAAGGTAAAATTTGTAAGATTTCGCACAAGAAAGAAATTGAATGGTCTCTCTCTCTCTCTCTCTCTCTCTCTCTCTCTCTATATATATATATATATATATATATATAATATTATATTAATTATATTATATATATATTTCTATATATATATATATATAGACTATATATATATATAATATTATATATATACCAAATATTATTATATATTATATATATATTAATCTGTGTCTACCCTAACTAAACTTTAATCCTAAACCTAGGACTTAATAGCCTCTTCAGTAGGACCTAACCTAATTGGATTATTGTAGCCCCAACTACTACCAACATAATGGTGCTTGTTAGCCCCCCAGTTTTGAACCTAAACCTAAATGGATTTCCTTGTTAGCCCCCCAGTACTACCTAACCTAATGGATTTTGTTAGCCCCCCCAAGTAGCACCTAACCTAATGTATTTTATTGGGCCAGACGTACGCCCTAAGCTAATGAATTATGATATATTTAAAGCCATGTGAAGATAAAATAAATGAAAATTATATATATATATATAATTAGATATATATATATATATATATATATATATATATATATATATATATATATATTTTTTATATTTTTTTTTATATATATATATAATATTTTATATATATATTTTATATATATATTTCTCGGATAAAATATTTAAAATGAGTACAATGCAATAAAATACATAACTTTTACAACAGTTACTAACAGTAATATATTTTACCTGTGACCAAGTGCCTTCTACCATATTCGTATGGACCCCACTTTCAGGGTTTTTAAAGTCAAAGAATGATTGACCATATTACAAACAGGGGTTTTTAACGTAAAATAATAAATTAATCTTAAACTTTTATTAAAAGGCAGGCAAGAGTTATAAAAAAAAATACCCTTCAAGACACATTGTAAATCGCTTTCGACAATTACTTTTAGGACTCGTGAAATAAAAATTAAAATTTTTATTATAAATACTAAATTCCTTATCGCAAACACAAGTTTTAGAATCTAAAATTAACACATCCATTTCCAATAAAGGTCAAATAAGAACTGCTTAAAAAATTGTCCGAATAATATGTACTATAATAAACTATATATAATAAGAAAAGGACAAATTGTAATTAAAGTTGGACAAATTTCTGGCAACCTCGAGTTAAGTCCCAAATCTGTTCAGTCTATCTAAATACTAAGCCATATTATATATATAACTTTAATGTATATTTATATACTATATATATATATATATTAATATATATATATATAGTATATAATATATATATATTATATACTTAAGTTTCTTGTCTGACCTATCTGACCTTCGATTTCGATATATCGATACCGATATCTATCGATATCGATATGATATCTATTGATATGATATCAATATCTATCGATAATCGGTATTTATATATATCATATCCCTTAATTAGATCGTTTACCTATTATTATATATATTAATATATAGTTGTAGTATATAATATATATTTTTTTCTTTATATATATTATATATATATATATATTAGCATCATATGGCTATACTCTATTATATATAATATATATATATATGTTGCGTATGTGGTATAGGGGAAGGAAAATCTGGCACATACGAATATTATAATAACGCTCGCCAGGATTGGCACGTCAGCCAAAGCGCACAGGGTGGTATGAAATGGGCTATGCTATGGGAAAATATTATTTTTCAGTTTCAACATAGGGTTGTGCCGGTAACATGTTTTACTAACTTATTTAAGCTTTTCGTTACGTACGTTACTTATATATTTTAAGCTAAAATGTTGAGAAAATTTAGGTCAAGTCACTAATTCCTAAGAGAGGCAGGAAAAAAGATCATTTAATCGCGTTTTTAAGAAAATTGCAGTTTCTAAAAAAGTTTACAACCAGATGCAACTCACTCGTTAGAGATTTCTACTTATTCTCCTTCAACGCTCTGTCCAAAATGCTACCAATGCTGTAGTATCTCACTTTACTCTCTACTGAGTCATTATAATTATAACATACTGAGGTTTACTCTCCTTCTATTATATAGCTTTGGTGGTGTCTCGGTGCTAATTTGCGCATTAGTCGTGCATCCGTCTAGTGCCGTTACGGCTCCCTCTTATTATAGTATAGGTGAAACTCCTTTCGCTACTTCGTACGTACTTGTATCCCTAATATATATTATATATATAATTATATATTATAATATTATATATATATATTATATAATATATATATATTATATATATATAGATTTATATGTATATATATATATTATTATATATATATATATATATTATATATATATATATATAATATAAGATATATATATATATAGTTAAAGTTAGGGCTAGTTTTACGGCACAGTCTGATCAGTAAAGTTTAGGGCTTACTTTTACGGAACAGTGAGTCAACGAGCCCCTAAAATTGGAGTATTTAACCCTTTTTAGGGGGCTCGAGCCGATGGGGGACGAAAGGGAGGGAACGTTGCAAACCCCGGAGGGATGGTCGAGGAACCCCCGCGACACCAAAAGACCAAAGAGCGGGGGTTCCGGAGACCATCCCCGGAGGGGGGATTAGTCCCCCCCCGTAGTCCACCTAGAGGCCGAGAGACCCCCGACTCCTGACATCAGGGCGGACTACCCGTGGGTATTCGTAGTGATATACCAAAAAAAAACATAAATCCCAAAAATGAGTAATTTTGGGACATTTATTCGCAACTATTCGTACTCTAAAATCTCAAAACCATTTGGGACATGTTAAAACTGCTATATTATATCAATATATATATATAATATATATATATATATATAAAATATATTATATATATATAATATATATATATAATATATAATATATATATATATATATATATATATATAATATTACTATAAATATATGGATAACTACAAGCGTAAAGTACACAACTTTATATATATATATAAAAATATATTAATATATATATAATATATATATATGTATATATATATATATATATGTTATTATATATCGATATCGAAAGATATCGATATCGATAGAATATCAATATCATAGTATATCGATATTGACTAGAATCGATATCGATATATTTATCGATATATCGAAATCGAAGGTCAGACAGAAAATTAAGTTTCTACCATATATATATATATATATAATATATACTATATATATATATATATATATATATATATATATATATATATTATATATATATATATATATCATCACCCGGCTCATGTCAATTATCAGTTTAAAGTTACGCTCAAGCCAATTTTTTTTTAAATCTACGTATTCGAATAAAGTGTTGAAAGATCTCTTGGTGCCACATGCGTGCCTTTTTTTTTTCTTAAACAATGCAGCTTGAAATAAATAATATAATAAAATAAAAATAAATTACATTTTATATATACGTTAAGTAAAGGTCATGTTAGAGTTTAGTTAGTTAAATAGATTTAAACTATATATACCTTAAGTAAAGGTTATGTTAGAATTTACTTAGTTTACATAGATTTGAGCTTTGTTTTTTGTTTTTTTGTTTTTTAATATTTTTAGAGGTGTGAAGCTGCTTTGATACTAAAGTTTCAATTTGAATTTAGGTATTTTCACATCAATTTTATGAAATGTGATGGAATTCATACAGTCGATATGTATATGGAGGTGGAGGCGGATAATCGACATGACCCCATCACCCACCTTCTCTCCTCAAGACTGGGGGTAAGGTGCGTAGCATGCATTGGAAACAGCGAAACTTTCGCCGTTTAGAATTTTAAGCTAAGTTTTAGTTTATTTATTTATTTTTTTTTTATTAAATTTTCAATTTTTAGTTTATTATTTACTATTAGATATTATAGTTTTTTTTTTTTATTTTTGTGTTCTTTTTTAATTAATATTTTATATAATAGTATTTTTAAGTTTTAATGAGAAACACTCGCATATTAGTTTATATGCGTTTGATAACTGGTTTGTGTTGATCGTGCAAACTCATTTATTCATTACTATTTATTGTTTACCTATTTGCTTTTTATCAGTTATCAAAGATTGTCTCGCTCGAATTAGTTTTAAATATTGTATGATATTAGATTATATT
>JABUQX010057193.1:0-5000 GCA_015478945.1 Trachelipus rathkii | reverse complement strand
AAAGACATTGAGAAATAGCACATCCTTATAAGGATGTGCTATTTCTCCATGTCTTTTATTCTACATATAGAATGGGTGATGATAGAAAGTGGAGGGTACCTTGCTTGTTATTTTTGTTGTTGTTATTTTCGAAGGTTATACAGAAGAACGTTTCAGAAGATTGGTAACATATGTCACACGCTTTCCACACATTGCAGAAACCATATATATCAAAATATTGCCTTAACATTGTGTATATTCTAGAAACATTCTTAAAATTCAGGCGGATGTTCACAGAATGTTCTCAGGTAGTTAAATGAACAGATATTTCATGTTCTTACCTCGCTACACTGTCAATTTAAACCATTCACATTCCACTACATTCATTCAAACACACGATTCACTAATAATCATGACATGCTTTAATTTCAATCATAACCTTTAACCAACACGTACATCTAATTAACGCAGGCCACTCAAATTCAATGTTAATTTAATCATATAGGCATGCTACAAGAGGTACATGAAATCAAAATTACACACACACACACATATATATATATATATATATATATATATATATATATATATATATATATATATATATATATATATATATATATATATATATATATATTTTTTATATATTTATATATATCGTCTGGGTGTGTATATGTGTGTGGGTACCTGTAGTATCTGGTGGAGTATTGACCTGTCTAATAAAAGAAGAATGGATATTCGCGAGAGTCAGAACATATGAAGACTTTCTTTCTTCATAGTTCAGGGGCGACAGGGCTAGCAACCCGGTCCTTTACTTTTATGCTTGCAGAACTCCTGGACCAGCATTAGAATCTTATGGCCTAGAGGCACGATCTTCTGAAGAGCTCTGGGAGAACGAGTTTCGAGGCTAAATGGAAGAAGATGCTAGTTCCACTGAAAGGGTGAAACCCTACCTGAGTGTATAACTCAAGGACTAGCATTGGAAACCATTGCGCCCAGAAACGTTTTTCTAGAGTGCTCTAGGACCAAGAGTTTCTTTGCCAGAAGGAAGAAAATGCTGGTCCAAGTGACAGGGCGAAAGCCCTACATGGGAGATGGAAAATATAAATAAATAAATAAATATATATATATATATATATATATATATATATATATATATATATATATATATATATAACTATATATTATATATATATAACGTATATATATATATATATATATATATATATATATATATATATATAGAGAGAGAGAGAGAGAGAGAGAGAAAATTAATTAATACATTGGGAAAATAAAATCGAGTAATGTTAATTTGTAAACTTTGTTTTCTATTAATTTGAATAACATTATTTAATTACAGAAATTAGCACGTATTCTTATGAATTAATTAAAAAAAATCAATTTTTGCACGAAGTTCCACCTTATCTTCATCCTCGAGATTCTCCCTGAATAAATCGCTTATTCTTGAGTAATCGTATCTGCGCATGGGTGTTCGTTACATTTCCTATAGAAAAGGAAACCAAAATCAACTTTATATACACATGAAATCTACGCTTCCTTTCATACAGATTCTCTAGTCATCTGCATAAAAGCTTGAAATATATATTTATTTTCCTTTAAGGTCAATCGAATGCTTTCCCTTGCATCTCGGCTTCAAACTACGCATATATCACATGCTCCATGTGCACATCAAAGAGTCAAGTAGATATCATAATTTTATTTCACCTTACATTTCAAAATCATTCATTAATGACTCATACGGTAAACACAATCTTCCAATCTTTCTCTTTCAGTATTCGTATTCAAATTCATCTTCATTTTTGTTTTCCCTTTTAGCTCCAAAGTTAAGGGGGTTAAGGTACGTGCTGTACCGGATAAAAAAATAGCTAGTAGAAGAAAATGACAAAAATGTCGAAAGAAAAAGCCACAGTAACAGCCACTCATTTCATTGCCCTGTAGGTACAAGTTAGTCACAAGCAAAATATCCGCTCTAAAGCTTCACGCACTCACTTTTATACATCCATTTGTTCTACATGACCAAACCATCTTAATATATTCTCATTAATTCTCTCATTTATACCCTTTTACACACCACATGTACTTAGAATAAACTTATTCCTAATTTTATAAGTTCTTCTTACACCTATCACAATTCTGAGATTATCCATTTCGATAGCTTACACCTTTGATCTATACCTATCATTCCACACCATACTTTCACCAAAATAGAGTAACACAGGTAACAACATACTCTCATGTAAAATCCTAGTACAGTCAAGACTTAGTCCCTTTGTATTTACCAAGGACCTACTCGCTCCAGTTACTTTTCTACCACTAATAACTTTCCTACTACACTCAGCATTATCCGTTCCCTTTTCATCGAACATGCAACCTAAGTATTTGAACTCACATAGTACTTGTTCCAATTGCTCACCATCCAAAACTAATTCTTCATAGCGTCCTATCTTTACCTATCACTATCAACTTACTTTTATCCACATTCCCTTTCAGACCTCTTCCTTTACATACCCAGCCAAATCCCTCAAGCAATCTACTCAGGCTTTCCTCTGATTCGCCATAAAAAACTGATCATCTGCATGCAATAAACAATGAACTAAATATTCAAGAACCGAGGTATTCAAATTATACATTTTTCAAATTAAAATATAATCTTCCTCATAACTTCTTTTCATGCTTTCAAATTAAGGCTAATTGATGATAATTGAGAACTTACTTGTTAGATCTCTCGATCCTCTCCTTGGCTTTCACAAGGAAAATTTTAATGGGATCAGCAATTTCGGCATTTGTCAACCAGATAATGATAAAGTACAACATCTGGAATATATATATATATATATATATATATATATATATATATATATATATATATATATATATATATATATATATATATATATATATATATATATATATATATATATATATATATATATATATAAACTTCCTTTTAACTTGGTTTATCCCCTTCTCAGAGGGTAACACGGGGGGACTAGAGGAAACCGAACAGGCCGCTATCCCAAACCTGCGCCCCCAAAGTGAAATTCACCAGCCGAGGATTTTAATTCTTACCCCAGGAAGATAAGAACTCAGACAGCTACGCCCGGAGGATTGAACCAGCGTTCTCTCGCATGGAGTCGGCGGAGTCATATATATATATATATACCTATATATATATATATATATACTTTAAATATAAAAAAAAAAATATATATATATATATATATATATATATATATATATATATATATATATATATATATATATATATATATATATATACACCCTATATATACACCTATATATATATATATATATATATATATATATATATATATATATATATATATATATATATATATATATATATATATATATATATATTTATATTTATGTATATATAGAAATAAAAATATATATAAAAATAGATATATAAATATATATATATATATATATATATATATATATATATATATATATATATATATATATTCCCATTCTATGTGGGGTGTCTATCGAGAAGAAGGAATACTCATATCGTATTTTCTTTTAAGGTATAATGAAATGAGTGGTTTGTGGTGTGGCTTTTCCTTTCAACACAACGTCATACTCTTCTACTAGCAAGCTTTTCGGTGTTTCGGTGTACATTGAGAGAGAGAGAGAGAGAGAGAGAGAGAGAGAGAGAGAGAGAGAGAGAGGAGAGAGAGAGAGAGAGAGAGAGAGAGAGAGAGAGAGAGAGAGAGAGAGAGAGAGAGAGAGAGAGAGAGAGAGAGTCCCGAGGGACTGGAGAAGATGAGAGAGAGTACACTTATATAAGGGTAAGGTAGATAAATAGAATTGTAGGAATTATAGGGGGAATTAGTTGATTGATTATTGTAGGGAAGGTATATGCTGGTGTGTTAATACCGAGACAAAGTTGAAAGGAAGTGGTGAAGATGAATGGTGTGGAGTGAAATGTGTATTTGCTGGAGTGATGAATGTGATATAGGCATATATATATATATATATATATATATATATATATATATATATATATATATATATATATATATATATATATATATATATATATATATATATATATATATATATATATATATATATATTTTTTCTTTCTTTCTTCATCTTTTTCCCAAGACTGGGAGTAAGGTGCATCACATGCATGGGAAAAGAAGAAAAAGCAGTAGAAGAATATGACAAAAGTCATACCGCTCCCTCTGTACCATTAATTAGTGAGAAATATGGTATATCGTCAGTGTAAGGGTTCATCCCTTTGCCCAGGTTGACCATAACCATACCCCCGGTCTGTCTGTTCCCAACACACTCCCCACTGTACATCCGCTTAACAAACCGACTATCATTCATCCTTTCCACATGACCAAACCATCTCAACATACTTTCATTTATTCTCTCATTTACCCCTTTCTTCACACCACACAACTCTCTAATACGTTCATTCCTCATTTTATCAATTCTCACACCTAGCACGCCCCTAAGATTGTCCATCAGAACACATTGAACTTTAGATCTATACTTCTTATTCCAGACCATAGTCTTACTACTATGCAATAACACAGGTAACAACATACTTTCATGCAAGACCCTAGCGCACTCAAGACTTAGTTCCTCTACATTCACCAACGATTTAATTGCACCAACTACCTTCCTGCCATTCACAACTTTCCTACTACACTCTGCATCATCCCCTCCCTTCTCAACCAACATATACCTCAGACACCTGTTCCAGCTGCTCACCATCTAACATAACTTCACACTGAGGACTGTCCTCACTCACAACCATAACCTTACTCTTATCTACGTTTACTTTCAAACCCCTCCTTTTACACACCCTGCCAAATCTATCTACCAATCCTCTCAAACTCTCTTCAGATTCGCCACACAAAACCAAATCATCCGCATTCAATAGGTAGGGCACTCTCTACTCATCTCTATTCTCCATCATTCTAACACCATTTCATGCCACCCCCACCTCTAATTCTTTC
>JABUQX010057192.1:35000-42500 GCA_015478945.1 Trachelipus rathkii | reverse complement strand
TCAAAAGTTCGAAATATTTTAAATAATTTTTTAAAAATTAAATTTATATCAAAATAAATTTCAAAAATGAAATATCTCGAAAAGTACGACACTTACAGAAAAACCAATTACATATTTGGAATCAGCATATAAAGCCTATTACACAAATGTAAAAAAAAAAAATTAAATATCTCGAAAAGTACGACATTCAAAGAAAAAAATTGCATATTTGGAATCAGCATATAAAGCAATATTACAAAAATGCCAAAAAAAAAAAAAAAAAAATTAGGAGGCTCGAGAGGACGGGGAACAGAGGGGGCACGTTTTCCATACAACGAAGGGGAGGGGCGGAAGAACCCCCGCGACACCCAAATACCAATGAGCGGGGGTTCCGGAGACCATCAACGGAGGGGTGGGAAATAGTCCTACCCTGTCATTCCCCGGAAGGCCGAGAGACCTCGACTCCTGCCATCTTTGCGGTTTACCATTGGGTATTCCTTTAGTTAAAACTGACGGAGTCGTAAAACGTAACAAGTCCTATATATTTTTAATTCATGTCCGTCACCACTTAAATTGATTGTTAGGATTATATATATATATATATATATATACTATATATTATAATATTTATATACCTCTAGTATATAAATAATATTATTACTAATATATATTATTACTATATAATATATAACTATATATAATTATATTATAATATATATTAATATATCATATTTAATATTATAATAACATACATATATGATATACATAACAAACTATATACTATATTATATAAATATAAAACCTTATTTTTAAATCCTATATACTACTACGACATATATATATATAATATTATATAATATATATATATATATGGGCCGAAGTTACTGTAGAAGTTTGTAAGACATCTGCATGCATGTCAAAGAAGGGATGCAAACCTGTAAGAGGCTAATTGCAAGTCTCCTGCATACCATTTTAAATATAAAGGTGTATCTCCTCCCATTCTTATTGTAAACCCAAAATGTCTTGGCTCTTCTCCTAGCAACAAGGAGAAGATGCCAAGGAGAGAGAGCTGTGATTGGCTGAAGGCGGGAATGCCGCCCTGAAGCCCTTCACACTTAAGGCTTTTTAGTTAGGATCTCGAGCAATGAGGTCATGTTAGAGATAGAGTGATTCGTGCCATATATTCGATAAAGTTTAATAATTACGAGTGTTTTAGAAGTAATTTATAACGATATTATTGTGCATATTAACCTGTCATTTTTCAAGTTGAAACATTTCCTGTCATATATCAATCCAATGATTAAATAAGGCCACTACATAGAAATATTTCTCATTAATCCACCGGCAGATTTATAGTTCAGTAATTAATATTCAGGAGGATTAAAGCTAGTTTAATCCATATATATATATATATATATATTATATATTAGTAACACAAAACCCTCTAAAATACGATCCTATATAAAATACCCGATAATACTATAAGAATAATTTATACTAATATAATACTATATAATATAATATATATACTAATATTATATATATATATAATACTATTTATTTAAATAATTTTGCTGACTAATATCTTGGGAAAAATTATCCAATTTATCAAGCGACAGTGATAACAGCCTTCTGTCACGAACAGTCATAAAAACGCAATTCACATGGGATGAATACATTCCCCAGGACTAGGTACCTCAGAGTATCATGAAACCGGCACTGAGCCAAGGAGCTTCCTTTGGTTATGACTCATGGAACGCGATAGGGTTAGGTGGGAGTTGTTGTGACGCAGGCCGACAGGATGGCTGAAGGCTTCCACGAGAGCACAATAGCAGTCAGCGATGGGGGTGGGGGGACCCGTGAAACCCTCCACGAGAGCACAAGAGGAGGCCTGGAGCAGTCACCGAGGGTGGTGTGGTGCGGGGCGTGGGTTCGTTGAACGCAGCTGAGGAGGGTAAAAGCAACCACCATGAACACCAACAGAGTTAGGTAAAAACGCTTCAGGAACCTACGTGAAGAATGAAAATACCCACCAAGAGCAGCATCAGAGGGGGTAAAAACGCCTCAGAAACCTACGTGGCTCGCACACACATGCTACGCCTGAGAAATCCCACCAAGAACAGCTGAGGAGGGTAAAAACACCCACAAGACCAACAGATGAGGGTAAAAACGACTCATGAAAGAAGCTGGGAGGGGGTAAAAACACCCACGTGAGCCTACGTGAGGGCAGGTAATGCTCACGCACACGAAGTGTGCGTGATACACGCATGGTCTGCAACCATGCGTGTGCGTACGTGCCTTCGACACGTACATATACCTAAAAATACCCACACGAAAGAGCGTGATGTCACCTCAGGCTACAAAAATACCCTCAGGAACCTACGTGAGATACCAAAATACCCTCCCTACTTACGTAGGGATTGAAAATACTCTATAAACTGGCGTTTGGAGGGTAATTACCACCTTACTATGATCGGTGTTGGATACTGCTATCATCACCATCATCACCCACCTTCTCTTCCCAAGACTGGGGGAAGGTGCGTAGCATGCACTGAAAACAGAAAAGTAACAGAAGAATATGACGAAAGTCGAAAAGAAATCAAGCCATTACCATCCCCTTCACTAATATTACCTTTTAGTGATAACTCGTCGCAGTCAGAAAATCCACCCTAGAGCTTCACGGAACCGCGATGAAATCCTCACTATGGCATATCGTCAATGTAGGTCTCATCCCTTGGACAAAGTGGGCCACAACCATACCCCTTCACAAAACACCCCCATTCACTTCTATTATGCACCTTTCTTCTCGCCTCGGCGAAACTCACATTTCTCTCCTCCAGGCATTCCCTCACTCACTGTATTCCCATTTTACTATCGTTTGCTTTCACAATAATTTCTGGTTCCTAGCACAGCTTCACCCCTATACATTCCGCTTAACCAACCTACTATCATCCCTCCTTTCCACATGACCAAACCATCTCACCGTACTTTCATTTATTTCTCATTTACCCATTTCTTCACACTACACAACTCTCTAACACGTTCATTCTTCATTTTATCAATTCTTCTCATACCTAACACACCCTAAGATTGTCCATCTAAACACATTGTGCATTAGATCTATAATTTTTATTCCAGACCATAGTCTCATTACTATATATTAACACAGGTAACAACATACCCTTCATGTAAGACAAACGGATATATATATAATATATATAACCATAGAATATAGCAAGTTATATACGTGAGTCTAACCTGTCACCCCATGACCGATCATGCCACTCATATGAATATACATATACTATATACATACAACCGAAATGATACCTATAATTAAAATACCTGTATATATTATATATATATAATTATATATATATATATAACTACATATATACTAAAATATATGTTTATATGCCAATATATATAAAATATATATCAATATCTAAACTTTGTTAAGTATCAATAGTATATCAGTATAAATATGTATCAGAGGGCTGGAGAGTTTGGAGGGTTGAGTCACAGGTAATACTTCAAAAGGGTGGCACGTCGGAAAGTCACAAGGTACGATTTTCGAGAGGCTCCGGACGTCCAGATGCTAAATTTTAAAAGAGGTATACGAGAACCAACCCCCCACTGGTAATTTTTCAACGAGGGCTGGAGTCAGCGAGTCAGAAAAATTTTGTATACCGAACTCCACAATCCCTATGATCATCATTACTCAATACTTTCAAACCAACTGGCGCCATTCCACTCATCAGAAATAAACACCCACCATACGACGCAACGACCATCGAAACAATTACCTTGATACTTATTTGCAATTACACTATAACACATTAATTAAACTACGACCAAGAAACCAACCCGGAGAAATACACAAAGATGCAACTGCATAATATACTTATACAAACGAATTCTTAAAAATCTACCAAATAAGTTATTAACTAACTCAATCAAAACCCCATCAAACGATACCACCACACCAGACTAGCAACAAAATTCCTAATAAAAGTCAATCAATCCCATCAACAGAATACCCTCCTTTTGGACCTGCGACGACGGTCTCGGTATTCGAGATGGAAAACCTTGCCCGCTAGATAAAACTCGTATAGATACCATGTTAAGTGCACTTTTGTAATCTATACTGTTGCAGTGTAACAACAATTAATGAATTTCATTAAATCACAAACTTCCAACAATCCCAAGGGCAATTTATTAAAATAAATTACTACGACCCAAAACAGATCATTCTTCGTACTACTACAACTACCTGCTCGATATATTCAGTATAACCCTATATTAGCGACGAAAATACCTCAATGACGCACACACCAATAAAATATAATATATATAATATATTATATATAATATATATATATAAATATATATAAGACATATCAGTATAGCTATATAGAATATAAAAAGTTACGTCATACCATTAAATATAAACGCTTATAAATATATACTTGTCTTGCTGCTCACTTAAACCACTAAGCCTAGATTTTATCAAGGGTTAATATAACTATAATATAACTATAATATAACTATAATATAACTATAATATAACTATAATATAACTATAATATAACTATAATATAACTATAATATAACTATAATATAACTATAATATAACTATAATATAACTATAATATAACTATAATATAACTATAATATAACTATAATATAACTATAATATAACTATAATATAACTATAATATAACTATAATATAACTATAATATAAGCTAAAATAACCAATAGGTAAATACATTTAAAATTTGACCTCGTGAGTCAGGACTTACAAATCCTAAAACCTAATCCTAAACTATCAACGTTAACGATACAACACGTAACCTAACACGAACACCCTAACCTAACCTAACCGTAACCCACACAACCTAAATTCAATGTAACTAATATTAACGAGTACAACTATTTATTTTAATGTCCAAACGTATATATAATATATATTATAGTTTATCCATATAATGAATCAAGAATACATTACTATATATATATATTATAATATATATAATTACTATATATATATTATATATACTATATATATAAATATTATATATATATATATATTATTCATACCTAAACATCTGAAACTGGTAAGAGTTTTGTCTCATCGTTTATTTTCTTTTGAAATATATGATATATATATAATATAATAAACTATAGTATACAAATACTTATACATCATAGTCATATATACATTATAGAGTACTATAATTATATTATCAATATATACTATAACACTAATATAAAATACCTATATATCATCCCACTATAATACTATTATAATATACACTATAATTATATTACCCTATAATATAATCATATATATATATATAATAGTAATATCTATATATATATTATAATATATACATATAATTATAATATGGTTTTTTCTTTTTCCTCTCCCAGGAAGGATTTTTCATTTCCGAGTCAGCCGCCGCAAGGTCTTTCTCCAGACAATTGCCTATGACTGCACTCATTCCCCTTCTTCTTTTAAATTGCACAACTCGCTCAATCTTTTTGGTACGTGACAATTCTTCCAGAAGTATCCTCCACCGGACGTCCGCCACACTCTCATTCTTCGGTCTCATCCCCTTACCGGAGATCTAGTCTTGCCCCTCTTGGTGCTCCATTCCTCTTCTTTTCGAGCATTCTGTCCTGCCCATCTCTCCAGATGTCCCCACCATCTCCACCAAACTTACTCCCCAATCGATCTTTCCAATATTCAATCTTCACTTCACACCCAACCATATATCTTCTCTTAATTACTTCATTTCTCTCTACTCTCTGTCTCTCCACACTCTTATCCAATCAATTCTTAATACCTCATCTCCGCCGCTCTGTATTCTACCTCCCTCTCTTCTCGCCTCTCGTTTACTTACAAACTCGTCCCATGTTTCCCGACTCCAGGTAGGCCAGCCAGCGTCGCGAAACGTCCAGATGATACTGTTAAAATCACCTTTTTAACCTCTATTCCGATGTTTTATTATCTAAGTCATGGGAACAATATCACGCTTCTCAATACACGTAATCACAATACTATTCCATCTCGCATCAGCATTCAATCTCTCCCATTCACCACTTCACCTGCCGCTTCCTTGACTACACAACAATACAATATCCGACGCATATACAACCCTTGCAAAGATTCACATACTTACCCGCTCCTCTCAGCCTACCTCCCCCCTCTACCGCTACACCAACCCCACTCCTCAATCCCCTCCTCATTCATACCTGAGTATTTTGTTAATACTTCTCCCCACATCACTTCTTGTACCGTTTTCATCCTCATCCCTGCTCCTCCAGAGCTCCTCCCGAAAACAACTCCACACCTCTCGATTCGTCTCAACTCCTCTCTCGCTTCCAAAAAATACGACCAGCACTTTCGTTCTACGCCATTAAATAGCCAATTTATAGTCCCTTCAGATATTCTCCCAAGTCTAACAATCCCTTCACCCTTTCTCTTCTCACCACGTCTAAATAACTTACTCACGATTAAACAGCAAGTGAAGAGATTAAAACATCTCCCCTTGCTTCACTCCCTGTTTTTCCACACTACAAACCATTCTCAATCGCTCTTCTCGCACGCTCATTCTAAACAATCACGTATACTCGCATTCTCTTCATTACATCAACCTTTACTCACACAACTTGCCTTCTTTTCAAATCTACCCATCACTCCGATAATTTCCCCTCGCTAACACATAACGTCCGCTACCTACCTAGAGACTTTATTTTACCTTAGGGACCACCGAATCAACATAGCCTCTTTGACGAGTCAATGACACGCTTAACAAAGCAACCTCTAATAGACCATCGCTATTATGCCCAAGACATTCTTCTCCGAACGACCAGTTCTTAGTGTGAATAAGAGCGTCCGTCGTTCCTCTTCCTCTTCTATACCGGTACTGTTCTTCTCCGAGTCTCGGCTCTACCTTCTCTCTCAGCCTCTTCTCCAATATTCTTTCGTATATTTTTGCCAGATGGTTCCATCAGTGAAATGCCTCTATAATTATTACAACTTCCTGCATCTCATTTACCTTTATATATCGGTATTATTATTGCTTTTCCCCACCTTTCCGCACTTTTCCCTCTCTCCAACACTTGTTCATCAAACTGATGATTCCTCTCAGCTCCTCTCTTCCCTCCACCACCAACTCCACAAGCCACTCCATCCTCTCCTGGGGCTTTACCCTTCATCCTTTTTATAGCCTCCTAATATTCTTCTACCGTTATCTCTCCGCTTCCTCCTCCTCTTCTTCCTCCCTCGTCTGATCTACAGCTTCTTCCTCTTGTTCTCTGTATCTACATTTAGCAGATCTTCGTAGTATTCGGTCCATCTATCATTTCTTTCTTCCGGTCTCACAAGAATCTCTCCGTTTCTATCTTTTATATTTCTAGTTACGGTTTTTGGTTTTCTATACGCCTTCGCCATCTTAAATATCTTTTTCTTTCCTTCGCCCACATCTCTCGTTATTTCTCCTGCCATTCTCTCC
>JABUQX010057192.1:0-25000 GCA_015478945.1 Trachelipus rathkii | reverse complement strand
AAGGATAGATAGATAGATTTTTAAAAGAGATTTCCCTAGTGAAATGAATCTTTATTTGTATTGTCACGTGATCCCATAAAATATTTATCTCCTGCAGAAAACAAATATGTTGACCAAACCTTTACAAAAATATGTTACCTTACCGACAAACGCCCTATTACTTAACACTGCCAAAACTCACTTGTTACTGTTGTTTCCACTGTCGCTTGCTTCTTCTGTTCTTCACTTCGTATTGCTTCTTGAAGATTCGTCGTCATAAGGCCCTTCCTATAACCTTGATTTCCCTTGAGATGCACTTTCTCCATAACTTTGGAAAAAATGGATCGTTAATGAGATTCGTTTAAAGTTAATTACTCATATGGTAATTCAAATTACAAAACTTTACTTCTCTCTTCATCTATTCGGAATAAACTTCCTTTTGTATTTATCCTCCACCACACATAAAAATACTAATACTAAATAGTTAGAATTTAAACAAAAATTTGGTCGAAGATAATATTGTATAAACAAAACACACAATTGAAAATAAGCTGACGCTGCTTCCAGAAGAATTTTGTTAAATATGTAGTCCTCAGGGCTTAACCATTATAGAATGATTGAATAAAAGTGCAGAATTTCGGAGATTTACTATTAAGTATAGTTTGAATGTATATGTACCTTCGAATCAATAAACGAAAATTAGCAATTCAAATTAGTACAACTTATATTTAATTTACAAGATTTGACCAGATATAAACATTTTAATAAACCCGGGGAGAGGACTTGTTTTCTTAAACCAACAAAAAAAAGTCTTTAAAATATGATGATTGTAGTAAAAGGTGCTTGCATTACTCATGACGGAAAAATTGTTAATGAGCGAATGCAATAATATTTTTTTTGTAACCAGCTGCAGTGCAAATGGAGGTTATTTTAAAAAAAAAAAACTATAAAAAAAATCATTTTTTCACTTTAAAATTTTAATCGCGCCTAAAACAAGCATTCAGGCCACTAGCAATTTCTCTCTCGCTCTCTTCTCTCTCCTCTCTCTCTCTCTCTCTCTTCCTCTCTCTTCTTCTCTCTCTCTCTCTCTCTCTCTTCCTCTTCTCTCTCCTCTCTCTTCTCTCTCTCTCTGCTCTCTCTCTCCTCTCTCTTCTCTCTCTCTCTCGTCTCTCTCTCTCTCTCTCGTCTCTCTCTCTCTCTCTCCTCTCTCCCTCTCTTTCTCACCTCTCTCTCTCATATATATATATATTATATATATTATATATATAATTATAATATAAATATATATTAAAATTATATAATATATATAAGTATATATATATTATTATACATATATATTATATTATATTATATCATTACTATATATATATATTATATATATATATATATATATACATATATATATATATTAATATATATATATTATATATATATATATATATATATATGATTATTCAAATGAAATGCGATGTATAGTGGCTGAGACGAGAGCCTGTCAGCAAATCCCTACTACATCAAAGATGGAAAAGGATGAATCCCAGTGAGCCAAACAATTTCACATACTCTTACCTACTGCGATCACCACCAACCATTCGCCTAAGGGCCCAAATTTTTTTGCCTTTATGCTCCAGATTTTTGAACTTGGTGTGTGTGAGATCGGTGTGAGTACCCCAACTTTCCTTTAGCTGGAACATATAATCAAATCATGTACCCAGAGAAAAATATATACGTCCTAAATGTAATAGATCTTTTACCCGAGGTCGAGTATCAGTATATTGCAACACCATCAAACTTTGGTTTCCTTTAAAGTTCACTAATTTCCAAACAATCAACTAATATTCTCAGTCATGGTCCGGCCAATCATGCAGAGTCAAGCACACGGAAACTCAAATCCCCCACCCGCAAAATTTCATCATTCTTCAATTTATATATATATCAATATATAATATTAACTATATATATATATATATATGATATATAATAAAAATAAAAAAATTATTATATATATATAATATTTATATATATAATATATACTATATATATATATATATATATATATTATACTATATAATATTTAAAAATAAGCATAAAGAACTTCTCCATACCATTTAAATACACACAAGATAAACATCGCCTTAATACAAGTAATCTAAACTAATACCAATACCCAGACCTCTCGAGATTGATTCAATTACATAATTTAAGCGAAGAACAAAGCCTCCAGAGCACTGCCCTAGTCACCTTGACATAAAACATCCAATTTTGCAAATTCCATTCATTAATCACACTCATTTAAAATCAACTCAAAATAAATCCACACTCACATACACCCCCCCAACCCACTAAGCCATCTTGTACAACATAACAATAGAGTCATTTAACCCTAAAATTAATGCAATCATATAGATAGTGAAAGAATTTCTAATTATATATTATCCTTTCCCTTCATTCTCTTTTTTTTCTCTAAAACTTATTTGAAGATTAACCAAGAAGAGCCCCCATTTGAATCAGTTCGACAGCGCAGTTACGAAGATAAATAAGGCCGCAAAACCAGTTCACGAAGTACTCAATGCCATTAAGAACCTCAAAACTTCAACGTCAAAAAGCAGAAGGTCCAGACAAATCATCAATATCGCATCTCAAAACCTCGGAACTAAAGCCATAGCAGCACTAAAAGCTAAAGCTAAACAACAGCTTTAGCAACCCAACAAATATTCCCACAGCTCTGGAAACACGCACCACAGGGAATCCCCATACTAATCCTACATAAACCGACCCCAATATCAACAGCTTCATGTAGAGCATCTCAATTTGAACCACCAAATCGAAAAATTTCGAAGCTTAATCTCTGAACAGAAAACCAAAGGTTTCAAACAAAAAAACACCCCACCACCAAACATCTAACAGATCTAACCAAATCCTTACAGGTTTTAACCAAAAACTTATCAACCTTTCTCGCGCACTCTCGTTCAGCAGCAATAGATATAAACCAAGGCATCGATTACAGGCGTGTCACTTGTTGAATAGGACAAAGTACTAAACAACTGAAATAACCATTAGTGACAGAAAATAATAGCAAAAGTTTTGACTGGGTCATAATTCAAAGTCAACAGAACTGGCACACGCTGTCGAAAGCAAACAATTTATACAATAAATTCCCCGAAGATAATCATATTATCACCAACGCAAGTTAATCTTCTTTGTGCGATGACTTTACTACAACACGTTCCCCCTCTGTAGAAAATCATAGTGTCACCAACAGAACCTCACAAATCACAGTCCAATGAGCCTCCATAAATACTCAAGACAAGAATGTACAGCAGTAAATAAACCAGTTAGAACAATGAATGGGCTCACTACAAACACAATGGAACGATATCCTCAAAAATTCTCTATCACACTACTAACATCTGACAAAAAACAGGCTAACATCCATCCAACAAATCCTCTCTCGAAACAATCAGACGCTTCTTAAGTAAGCAATCCATCATCCTCGGCTTGACTTTCGATACACACAAGTCTTTCACACCCCAGCATAAACAGCATCTCCTCTAAGCACAAATAAGACTTAAATGTGGACAAGATTTGGTAAAATACAAAAGAGTCTTCAATAGTTCAGATAACATTTCGGTTTCATCTTAAACTATGAATCACCCGCTTGGTCCCACAATATCAAGCGACCAGACATGCAAGAAACTGGAATATACGGGCGAAAACTAGAGGCTTTGATAGTAAACAACAGACCGTCTCCTCTACTTCCATCCATCACTTACAAGCAGAATAAAAATAAATCCAAAAAAGGTTCTCCTAACATGATAGGCTGCCAAAATTTTAGAGTGTCAAGAACATTCCTCAATACAGACCCCACTTGCACCAAAACATTCGAACAAGCAACTCCGCCGACCTAATAAGATAAATCATAAAAGGTAAACTTATACCACTATTTACTATTCTAACATATATTACACAATACACTCTTTCTCTATCTTCAGACACGTTTGCTATCAAGAACATATCCACACTCAATTAACACAAGTGAGCAATGGCTTGGATATCCAATCAACCAACACCGTACTTCAAAAGCTTTTCACCCATCCAAAATATTTTCAACAGAACAGTCCTTTTATCGTCCATAAAAGAAGTAATGCTGTCCCGTCTTCGTTATGGGTACCACTCTTTGTCTTTCAGGAATATTAAACATAGATTCATAACGTCCTTCACTTACTGTAAAAGATGCGGCCTCCCAAATTAAACAACGGCACAAGAACACGGAGTGGGACTTGTTGGAAAGGAAAATTGCAAGAGCTCTCCCAAAAGTAAGAAGCTATACGACTAGGATAATTCTAATAGTGGTAGTGTACCATGTCTGCGCGAAATATAAGTCGATGAATGACACATTTCAAACAGCGTATGACACATTTCAACAGTTACAAAAGAGATTCGAGATAGGTTAACGAGACGCTGATAAATGAAAAGTTTGAAAACGACATTTAATTTTTTGAATGCAGTCGCCCCCTGTGGGCGAATAATCATCGTTTTACGAAAAACAGCAAAGATTAGGAAAGTTTCTTTTTGTGAGATGAAACTGATTATGAAAGTTTTTTTCCGATGGTGGATAAATCGCAAGTTTCCTTAATTAGGTCATTTTTAAATAAAGAAATGTTGTGAGTAGCAAGCTGTATTTTGAATTCTAGAGTCAAGAAAAAGAGATGAGGTCACAACGCAACCAAAGTATAGGTCAGTCAGTAGGAAGTCTTGAATCAACAGCCCATCACCGAAGGCCGTGGTGTTGTGAGTTAAACTTCTAAGTGAAGATGGCATCAGAGATGGACACGAGGGCATTGTTCGATTCAAAACTCCTCTAAGTATATGTGAGTAATTTAATTAGCTTTTAGGATACTATGTGTAATGATTAATTTATCTTTAAATTTGAGGTACGTGAGAAAATTGAAGGAGGGTGAGTGGCGTGGCGTACCCAATAAATATTCTTAGACAAGCACGTGGAATGTTGAAGGTAAGAGACACTCAAGGGTAATGCTCTTGAGAATGTCAAGAACAAAGTGGAAAATATGGGACGATCCAGAAAACGAAAGGGATGCAGGAGAAATACACAAGTCAAACCTGTCACTTCTCATATAAAACACACACACACGACACACACACACACACACACATACACACACACACACACATATATAGTATATATATAATATAGTAATATATATATATATTATATATATATATATATAATATATAGATATATATAATATATATAATAATATTATATAATATATATATACTATATTATATTAAGAACACCTCTCATGTAATTAAAATTCCCCTTCTGTATGAGAATCTTCTGTGTTCGGTAATAGCCCTGAATATAATATAATATATATATATATATATATAATATATATATATATAATTATTATATATATACTATATATATCATATATATATATGATATATATAAATACCTTGTAAAATATATTATATATACCGGTATATATATATATATATATATAATATTATATATATTATATATATTATATATATATATTATATATAATATATATATATTATATCATATATATTAATATATGTAGTATATATATATATTCTATAATATATATATATTATATATATATATATATATATATATAATACTGTAGGGTGATCCCCAAAAAAACGGGCCCCAACTTTCGTTAGGCTTCATTTCTTAGTTTTTTAGCTGAAATGAAAGAACTTTCAGTTAAAAGTAGTATATTGTGTTTAGAAGATCAAATTAAAACATGATATTCCTTGGCCTTTTCTTCATTCTAGTCAATCAAAGTGGACAAGTTGTAATACTACATTTGGTAAAGTAGCAAGCAAGAAAAAAATTGGCTAAATATGCCTGCAATATTTTCAATCTGCAAGTCTGGAGATCTATTTTTTTTTTTTTTTTTTTTTTTTTTTTAATCAAAACTCTTTCAACCAACTTTAAAATTGTTGCAAAGCAGTTTATTCAAAATTCTTTTTAGATTTGTATTCCTTTAAGTTTAACATGCAGTTATAATAATATATTGTGCTAGTATAAATTACGAGCATAATACAATATTTAATGATATACAATTTCTGAAAAGGGTTACTAAGTGCAACACAGTTTTGTGTCCTTTGAGCAGCAAAATTTATACAAGTATATTTAAATTTAAGCAATTGGGTTTAAAAGATTTCAGATACCTTTCTTCACATCAAAAGTAATTGTCTCGCAAATGAGGCCATATAAAAATGCTTAAAATAAATAAAATATTTTTTCTAGTTAACCGGCTGTTCTTTTTAATGCAGATATGGAAGTAATTTTTGCGAGGTTTTACTTTAGGATGTTTGGTTAATCAAAATTTTAAGAATATTAATGATATTTTATTTTACTTTTCAGAAATATATCTCCCTTAGTTATGGTTTTCTTCGTTGTCCTCTGAAATTAGTATGTATATTATTAATGGTCGAGAGAAAAATTAAGACGTTTGTCAGAATTAATATTTTTGTACGATTTGTTTTGTGCTTTTCTTTGCTTTGATAAAATTTATAATTGGGTAGGAATAAAGTATTTTCAGAGCTCAAAACCTGTTTTGTTTTTATATAAAAATTTTATTATTTAAAATAAAATAAAATTGCAACTCTTTACAACATCAATATAAATGAAATTTTCCGAAACAATAATAATAAAATATTAAAACATTTTCAAAAACCCTTCATTCTACTAAAAAAGAAGAAAAAACACTTACTTTGCCGTTTTCATCAATGTAAGCTGGACGAAAATCTCCTTTAATTTCATCTGCAATCTTTGTCAGAAATGTTTGATCTGGTTTAATTTCCAGAATTTGAATTAAATCTGAACTCTTTTCGTCAGATATCATTTGAAGGCTTTCTCCCTTCGCCAGCATTTTAGTATTAGGGTCAATGAAATAACCTGTTTCAAAGAAACCTTTCCTTCAACATAACTTAGTTGCAATGAAAATAATTAATTAATTTATTTATATAATAAATGGACCTATCCAAGAAGATAAGACAAAAAATCGTTATCTTACGCAAAGTCTGTAAACTCTGAACTGAAATACGATTAACATAATAATATGATTTGACATAAAAAATTAAATTTCAAAAGTAATGACAGTCACTTTTCATTCTCTTTATTAAATTCTTACCTCCAGCAGTGCAAGGCAGAATAAGAGGAATACCATCCCTTATTCCATTGCTGCTGCTTGAAATTTTGTCCTCAACTTTGTATTGGAAACTAAAATTTCTTGCTTCTTCTCCTCCACTCAAGAAACAGAAAATTGGAATCAGGTCAAGTTTTGCGCTTGGTGCTCTGAAATTTAGCTTATTATTGCTGTTATGAAGTGCTGAAAAGAATTTTGGTGTTCTCTGGAACAATGTCTACAAATTTTTTTCCCCTTAGAACCTTTAAAAGAATTCTCTAGTCTTGTGTTCTGGAGGACATGTTCTTCTTATGACCCGAATGTGTTTCCCTAGAACAATTTTTCACTGGGTGTTCTAACTTGAAACAAATTTCTTGTTCTGGGTCAAGGGTCAAAAATATGAAAAACCCATTTCTGTTTCTATGAAACGTTTTACTTGTTCTTGATATCTAAGGAGTGTAAGAAGGTAAAATAATATTCGTGTTCTAATTTTGTAACTTTTATATTAATTACAACAATTTTAAACTTTACAATAACTGAAAAATTTAAGTCAAAAATAATTTAATAAAAACCAAAAAAAAAAAACAACTTTTTTTTTGGCCTCTGTTCTTTATAGGAAAGAAAACTTGACTTCCCAAGTCAATAAAAAAAAAACAACACGAATTATTGGGCTTTTGTTTCTTTTCCCAAATTTTTTAAGATAAAGGGATTTCTCTCGTTTTTGTTTGGTTTTGTTACTATTTCAAGAGAAAAAAATGCTTCAAACTATATTTACTCCAATTCGTGAAAGTGACACTTTTAATTAGTACAGGATTAAAGAAGAAGATGAATTAAAAAGTTTCATTGGAGATTAATAAAAATTTGATAAAAAAATATGCATAGGAATAAAAAATTTTGATATAAAAGATTTCAATAATGAATAATGAAAAACATTTTGAAAACACACACCACACACCAACAAAAAAAAACATAATATATTATATATATATATAATAATATATATATATATATTATATAATATATTATTATATATAATATATATATATATATATATATATAATATATATATATATATATATATATATATATAATATATATATAATAATATATATATTAATATATTATTGTGTAAATGTTGTTGTGAGGATTTTAAAAGCATAAGAAGCAGGAACAAGAACTAATGAAACTTGCAAAAACCGAATAAACTCGATTCAACTATGTCAAAGTTCAATTATTTTTATCGTCAATGGTTACGACCTTCTCAATGCGTTTGTTTGTACTTCCCGCAAATCAAACGGTCCTTCTCAAAGTATTTCTTTATTCCGGGGTTCAGTGGTCTTTTTCCCTCTTACAATTTCATTCATACTCTGCGGAGTGAATATTATTTTTACGATATGCTGACGGTGTTGAAAAATTGAACTCTCATTCAAACTATAAAAGTAAATAAGAAACATTTCTACCACAACACATTTTTCTTATTCTTCCCCTTTATGGATTTTTACTGTTTGTTGTTCGAGATTTCTCTATCCTGCTTTTAACTTAAGTCTAATTTACTTAATTTTGATAAATTACATGAATTAGAGTACAATATTCATACTTTCAGTTCTTATTTCTATGTCTTTTTAGAGGAGGAATAGAAAAAAAATTTATTAAGTTTTAATTAAATAAAGTTAAGTTCTAAAAAGTGGATATATACCCCCTCATTGAACCAAGGCCAGGTCCAGCTAGACCTTTCTATGGTTTCTTAAAAAATCTTCGTCGATAACGGAACAAAACACAAAAATGCAAATCAAAAACAATTTTTTTATATTATTTTTTATGATTGTTTTGCTTTAAAAAAAAACAACAAACAAAAAAAACAACAATAAAAATAATTCTTTAACCAACTGTGAAAAGATTGGTTTTACACTTCTTGTGGAAAAATTTAATTTCTCAGTTTTTATTTCTTTTATATAATCAAAATTGAAAATAATTAAATGGGGAAAAACAAGTTAAAATACTGAGTTCAAATGGTAATATAACAAAAAGGATTGAACCCTTTTCTAAAGAGGCGTTTTAATGTGAATTTCTAATGTCAAATTTATGATGTTGTACAGCTTTCTTTATTCTGTTTAATTTTGTGTTGGGGGCAATTAAAAAAACATATAATGCCTACTAATTGTAATAAAAAAAACACCTTTTATGTGTTTTTCTTATCGAAGTTCATGATACAAAACGCTCTATAAAGTAATATGCGACCCGCCTCGCGACATGAAAACTAGGTACAAAAATTAACGCTAGAACTCTAAAATAACAGGGTCTAAATTTTAAATTTTATGTAGGGTCGGTATTATTGTTTATATAAAAAAAATACAATTTTTTTATATTTACGTACTCTACCTTACGTAAACAGGAGAAGTTCTGGTCGAAATTCAATGGAATTTTCCTTCTTTTGGACACAGAGGTTCATCTACTGGATTGCAGGATCTGTTCACCACACGATGACCGTCTTCTGGATTTGACACAAGGATATGGTAAGTGTTACTGGCCTGGTGTCTCAAAGATCCAAAAGTTCGGAAAATGGTCAAATTATCTTTCCTTACGATACGCCAAACGGAGTCTTGTAGATCGAATAATGCCAAGTCTTGGAGTGTATAGGGAAAAGATTTGGACCATTTCCAATTGTTGGTAACGACAGTAAACCATCTTAAGCAGTGAAGATTGATGGCCTTCCCAATTAAATCCTGGCAATGGGTCGGCCAGGTGTGGTGATTTCTCCTCTTTGGGCTGTCCCAGTCAGAAATCCAACTTTCTTTGAATTTTAATAAAACGCTGATTTTCCAAATTCCTTTTTTCCTGACCCATATCATAAAAGTTCCAAAATAAACATTAAACCATAAAACAAAAAAAAAACCAATAGCCGTTTTTAACATCAGGAGCAAATAGCAGTGTGAATAATAAGATCAAATTTCACCCATTTTTTTAAAGTAAAGTTATTTAAAATAAAAGGATGAAAAGAACTATTTCTTGATTATACTTTTGTAATAATTGTTTCTAATTTACAAATATCTAACCTTTCCGCCGAATTATTATTTTAAATCTATATTTTTATCAAGATAAAAACATTGATTTTAATATGATTATTAATTATCAGTAAAATAATTTCTTTATTTATCATATTTTTACTTAAAAAATGGACTCTTTACTATTCACTAAACCCTTTTTAGGCCAATATAATATATATCTAATAATATATATATATAATATATATAGATTATATAATATATATTATAACTATTTATATAATATATTTATATATATATATATATATATATTATATATATATATAATATATATATAAATATATAATATATTATATATAAATATATATATATATATATTCAAAATATATCACAAAAATTATATTATTATCAAATTTATAAAAAAAATTTGTAATTTATATAAAAATTATTTATAAATTACATTTTTAATGTATCATTAATTATTAAAGGTATAATATTTCAAGAATCTAACCAAATTCAATAGAATGAGTTAGATTATATTATTTTTTATTATTATATTATTATATTATTATTATTATTATTATATTATATTAATTAATTTATTATTATTTATATTACTAAAGACATCACCACTGTCAATAGTTGCATTGTTATTATTATATTCTGTATCAATTAATTTAAAAAACAGACACAAAAACACTTTGCCATGTGCCAATCCAGTAACCATTATTGTAAAATTGTCAAACGAAATTATAATTTACATACAAAACAATAAATTATTAGATTTACTTTGGCAAAGTTATAACGTAAAATTTTTTAGTTTCGTTCACATCGATTTTTATTTTCTTTGACCCAGACTCTCCGGGACAAGCCTTAAAGAACGTGTTTTGCTTGGCGTTAAATAATTTTTGTTTCCTGTAGTTTAATGAATTGTTAGTGGACTAAAAAAAAATAAAAGAAAAATTAATCAATTTACAATTTCAATGAAAACATATAACAATTATATATATTATTAATTTTCATTTACATATATTTATAACTCAAAATGATATTAATAAATTTCGGCTGTTTATTTTATTAAGAGTATAATTTCCCCCATTTTTTTAAAAATGACAACTGATTATCTAAATTTTAGTTGGACTCTAAGTTTTTTTCAACCCTCCCTGGGATCTAAAAATTCGAACTGCTAAAACTGATAATTCCTAAGTTTATAAAGACTATGCTTATCTCAAAAGTCTTTGAGTCCGACGTAGTCACGATTCTAAAGGTGTGTAATATGCTCTTATTAAAAAACATTTCCTTTAACTACCTCCATCTTTCGCCAATCTTTCTCCCATGTTTCCCAACTTCTCCCTCTGTTCTCTTCCTTGTCTTTCTCTCTGGTCTTCTTCCCTGTCTTTCTCTGTCTTTTAGGGTGGGAAGAGAAATCTTAAAAGGAGGGCTTCTTCTTCAGGCGGATGGGACAAGATGAATCATTCCTTGGGGATTTTTCCAAAATGCGGGGTTGTCTTCATAAGGTTTCTCATTAGGGGGTCTTTCGGGGGTTCTGCGAAAAAGAGCAGTCGAATATTTGTTTTATAGATCATAAAGCGGGCAGAATTGAGGCTTTAATGTATTTAAAAAGAGTTCCAATTTCATAAACAAGTTACCAAGATGTATGGAACATGTTGGTGCCGGTCGAAAAACAGGAAAAGAAACCACAAACAAATAAGAATCTTTAAGTTGCTTTATTCGGACCTAAATGGAATTTTTAAGTCTTTGATTTCAATATTAAATTATTGGGCAACCATTTATAATATATAGATAAAAAATATATTATATTAATATCATATATAATTATATTATTATAATATATTTATAATATTATAAATATTAATATATATCATATATATATAATATATATATATAATAATTATTATATAATAAGAATATATAGTTATTATATATATATATAAATTAAAAATATATATATACATATTTATTAATATATTATATATATATAAATTATATATAAATATATATATTATATAATTATTATATATAATAATATTAAATAATATATATAATATATACTATTAGAGTTTATACGTATATATATATATTATATAATAACTATATTATAATATATATTATAATATTATATAATAATATAAATATATATATTATATATCATATTAATATTTAATGTAATATATTAATATATATAGTTATAATATAATGTAAATATATATAAATATATATAATATAATATATAATATATATATATATATATATATAATTAATAATTATATATATATATATATACTATATATATATATATTATATAGTATTATATAGTATTATTATACTACAGATAGTATATATATATATAGCCTACTATATATATATAAATAATATATATACATATATACATTAATATATATATATATATAGCATCAAGCGGGGTAACTTGGACAACCTATTATAGTTCATGTTATAAATATAGATATATATAATATATATATATAATATATAATATATATTATTATAATATTACTGAATATATAGATTTACTATAGATAAACATAGATACCTACCTAACAATGTAATATATCAATTATATGGTACTTTTTTTACATAATTATATATACATTAGTATATATTATATATATAAACATTAAGTATATATATATCAATATATATATATATACTATACTACGTACATATCAGTTACATCAGCAACCTAATATTATTATACTGAGTAATATACTATATAGCACCTAATATATATAACTACTGTATATATAATATAGTCTCTTTAACCCTAAATTCAAGATTTCAGAGCAGCAGTCATAGTGTTATCGCCAGGTGCTATTATGAGTTATATAACATACTAACTATGTATTTATATACATTTCTCGCGTTAATATATACTATATATAGTTATATATATATATATTAGGTAATATAAGTATATATATATATATATTTATGATATATAATATATATATAGTATATATATATATATAGATAATATATATAATATATTATATATATTATAGTATAGTATGATAAAATTAATATTATATTTATATATATATATATAGATATATATATATATAAATATATATATTTTATATATATATTATATATATATATATAATATATATATATATAATTATATTATATATATATATATATATATATATATATATATAATTATTATTATATAATATATATATAAATATAATTATATTTATATATAGTAGTATTATTATATATATATAATATACTATATATAGATATAAAATATATATATATATATATGTATATATATAATATATATATATATTATATATATATAATAATAATTATTATATATATATAAATATATAATATTATATATATATATTTATATTATATTATATATATAATATTATATATATAATTATATAATTATACTATATATATATAATAATATATAATATATATAATATATATATATATATAATATATAATATATTTAATATATATAATGATACTATATATTATATATATATAATATATAGTTATATATATATATAACATATAATATATATTATAAATATATATATAATTATATATATATATATCTATAATATATATATAATTATAATATTATAAATAATAATATATTATATAATTATTATAATATATATATAATAATATATTGTAATTATAGTTTATCATATTATTATAATAATATATATGATATTATATATATTCCTTCTTAATTACCTAACGGTACATGGTCTCCGAAATTCACTATAATCTACCCCTCATACGCGGTATCACCTTCCTCTCATCACTCATATACCCATCTGACGTATCACTCGGGGACTACTAAATATATACTAATATATATATATATATAATATCAATATATATACTATAATCATTATATATAAATAATATAATAATAACTATCTCGCAGATGTGAAACTATCACACCCCATCACGTTGATCTAACTTCAGATAACTATAGCTGTCATGCGATTCAACTCAGTGAGCTTGTAGTATGTACGAGCATATCTATTTCCGAAATATAGAGCAACGGTGGTCTATATAAATATACATATGACCAACTTAAAAATTTAGGTACACTGCCATCACCACCTTCAATTCTATATTAGATGATAGCGTAACTACTCTCATGATCTTGCCAGCTCCTCATCTAATCCTTTATGTCACGTTCTATGACTCTCGTATCTCCGAACGGTCGCTCCTTTTATTATGGTTCACACTCCCTCTTCTCGTCTAAGTCTGCTGCACACAGATCTTCTTTGTTTCGTCGTATCTAATAGCTACTGATCTATAAATCCTACTTATGCCTACCTTCCTTGTACTGTTACTCTTGTTCCATTTGTGCTTATAACTATATGTGAATATCCACATATTATATATAAGCCTCGGTATTCTGACTACTAGATCATTTAATATATAATTTATATATATTTATAATAGTATAAAATTAATATATAATTAACTATATATACTAATATATAAATATAATATATATATATAAATTAATTAATTTATACTATAATTAATAAGCTATAATAATAGTCAATATTATATATATATTCATATAATATATACTATATATATCTATTATATATATGTTGTACTATATATATATATACTATTAGTATTTATATTCTAATAATCTAATAACTATATTAAATATTACAATAATATATATAATAATAATTATATAGTATTCTATAATTATATTATATATTAAATATAATTAAATAACATATTATATATTATATATATAATATGTAGTATAATACTTTATATTAACTAAGTATATAATAGTATACTTAATATCATATAATATATATACTTATATATATATTATATATTTATATATATAATATATATATATATATAATATATACTATATATATATATATACTTTATATGATATTTTTACTAATTTAATATATATATATAATATATAATATTTAATAAATATAATTATATATTATATATTATTATATCTTAATTATATATATTATAGATAATTTAATATATATAAATAATATATATTATATAATATATAAATATATTCTATTATAGTATATATAATATATTATAATAACTTTAATAATATATATATATATTAATATATATATATAATGAGATATTATATAATTAATATATTATTGTTACATATATATATAATAATATTACTATAATATAATACAATATAATTATATATATAAATATATAGGTATATTAGTATATAATATATATACTATAATATATATACTATTAATAATATATAAATTATATATATAATACTATATATATAATATATATGATATATATATATATAGAAATATATATAGTACTTATATAACTCAGTATCTAATCATCTACATTAAGCTTCCTGGCTCTCCTATATCCTATGTCGGATCAGATCAGCCATAGGAACTGATACCGGTATCCTCGCTGGGTACACTACTTAGTATTAGCGTATACTAGTCCATATATATTATAATAAATATATATATTATAATAGTTTATATAAATAATTAATTATATATATTAATATAATATATATATAATACTATTATATAGATATATTATATATACATATAGTTATAGTATATTATAGCTACAGCGTAGTATTTATAACTACGGTACAGCCTATATATTAGTATATACGTATACTAATACTCCACGAGCGGAATACTTTAACGTATATCGTCCGTAGCAATCGAGACAGGAATGTTGTAATTACTGCATACACCTAGCGTTACTACGCCATTATATCGCTTCCTGTATGAGCGGTGATGCCATCTAGGCTTAAGGATGATCGCCTGTCAGATCCAGTATAGAATATATAATACCTCGAAGAGTGCATTAACTAGAGTAGTCAAATAGTCAGCATACTATATATATAGTATTACATTATTATAGCAAAGATTTATACTACAGGTATAAGTCCACTAAGACGTATCAGCTCAACGTCCTTGACATGAACATCCTTACAGTATCCAGCTATCTCATCAACTATATACGCCCTACGAACGTCCGCCTTTCTAAATCACATCGATTTAATAGTCGAACCATCTACCTCAGACTGCGGCTGTATCCATAACAGTAATTATATATAGATATTAGTATAATTATATATAGTATTATACTGACGGCGGGCCCCGGTGATCGAGTCATACTCATTAGTGAACCTAATTGTATATAAATATATATATTAATATATATATATTATATATATAATATTATTATATATATATATATATTTAAAATATTATAATAATATTATATAATATATAATATAT
The DNA here is from genome assembly GCA_015478945.1 of Trachelipus rathkii. Classification (NCBI taxonomy): domain Eukaryota; kingdom Metazoa; phylum Arthropoda; class Malacostraca; order Isopoda; family Trachelipodidae; genus Trachelipus; species Trachelipus rathkii. The sequence continues at coordinate 8,506 of JABUQX010057192.1, read as the reverse complement.
ATATAAATACTAATAATAAAAGATACTGACATTATTATAATCTTATATATATATATTATATATAATATATATTAATATATATTATAATATATATATATATATATACTATATAAAATATATTACTAATTATATATAATTATTTATATATATTAAATATATATATATATATATTAATATATATAGTTTATATATATAATGTATATATATATTTCATATATATATATATATATATATATTCCATTACCTTACATCTTCACTCCACAGCCTCCTTAATTCAAATATAATTTTTATATATTCTACATATATATATATATATAATATATATATCATGTAATATGCGAAATACTATACTTCATCATATCATATATATATGTATATACCTTATAAGATTTCTTATCGCATTTACTTTATACATCCACCAATTTATTAGATGTAGCAGGTAACATCCGCATCCCTATCCGTGACATTCCCGCCATTAAGATAAGAATCCGCGCACTCCTACTCTGCTCCGGCTTCCGCTCTGGTGGTTCTCCACTGCAGAATCTCTTCGATGTAGAGTATTTATAATTAAGTAAATAAATCATCAGGTAACCGGAACGTCTTGAAAGTAGTGTTGTTCAAGCTCGAGACTCAGTATTACCATCTGAACGTCTTTCCCATTCTTTAATGTATCCAAAGACTATTTTAAAACTCGCTGGAAAAAGTTACACTTCATATTGAGAAATCGATGCTATTGCTCAAAAGAAACCTCTTGCTTTGTCCGCCAGTTCGTAGTATTCCAAAGTTTAACATTCTTACTAATGTGATAAATGACATCATATCACACTGCATTAACTTAAAGGCTATTGAAATATTTGAAGAAATTACCAAAAATATCAGGTGCTACTTACACAGCTTCTGTTCTCCTATGTAAAATACCATAAAATCACACAGGCCGCTAAGGAAAAGTCATTGAAACCATCTTCAATGAAAATGTGACCTTATAGACCGTGTACTAAGACAGCAAAATGGGGGAAAAATGGCTAACCCAAAGATTTATTTCCATATTGGAGGCCTCCCTTGGGGGAAAAAATGATAAAAAACCCTCTCTTAAATGGGCCTTGACCTTTTGGCCTTGACCTTTTTGGGCCGCCCTTTCGAAAGAAAGGGCGCGCCAAAAACGGTTGCGTAGGAAACCGTTTGGTACGTAGTCCCCTCTATTTTGGGCCCCCTTACGCTTTATCCGTAGACGACTTATTTTTTTTCGAGCACCACATTTCTCATTTTCTCAGGCGCTCCCTCTAGATCTAGGCAGAGTCCAGCGCCGCTACGCCGATTCTGAAGCCAAACCCCATATCTCACCACTACTTGCCTCTCCATGGTTCAACTTTGGGAGACCACCACCCATAATTTTTATTGACCTCTCAGGGGCTTAGGCCGTATTTTCGGATGCGTTGACTGCTTCGGATTATTTGGTCACATCTACACACTCGCGCAGACCCGCCTAATGATTCATGCTAGCAAGCCATTACAACACAACAGAAATCTCTGACTACGCTGCTTTATCCCGCAGAATGCACTATCACATGCATTATTTTACCCTACTTTTAACCAACCATCAACACCACAGATTTACTTAACCACACAGATTTGTTAAGCTTATAACTTCACCACAAGAATTGTATCGTTGTTCAGTCTAACAACCTACCTATGATTTACTTACACAGCCATCCAGACACATGTACCAACGCTCAACAATTCTTTACCAGTCATGCTGAGATTTAACTTACACTCACCCACACAATAGTTACTTACACTCACACACAGAGTGTGGGTGTATGTGTAACTAGTAACATCCAACAAGTCGAAGCACGACTCTGCGCGGGGTCTCTTCCGTGTCTATCTGTAGTACCTTTTCGACCAGACTCATCCCCCAAACCTCACCCCCCTCTCCTAAAAAACACTATGCCCGTCGCTGAGAGAATCTCGTGCATTCACTAATCCATGCAAGCTCGAATTCCCACTCGAGACAGAAAATTTTTACTTACAACCACTCACAACAAGAGATTACTTTGCGGAGTGGTAAGTTAGTAAATCTGATACCACACACACACACACAACACAGAGAGAGGAATATTTGGCAACTCACCAACCAGAATTTATCTTACACACACACAACACAGATTTACTTACACATCACCAAAACACACACATCCCACGACAGCACAGGTGTCTCATTTAGACACATACCACTTATGACACTTATTCCAACTACGTTATAATGTTTCAAACATCGATTACACACACTTCACTATTGGGAACACTATACAACACACCACTATGCACTCTCAAACCATAGGGACGACTTACTTTTACCCCATAAGACACTTACATTTTACCCCATAGACAACCCCCTTACACTTATACAACTTATAACCACTATTGGGTCACTCGTGTGCACACATACCACTATGACACATATACACAGCATTCACTACGGACACTTACAAGCCACCCAAGAACTTACACTACCACCATAGAAGCTTGTACCACACACACACCAACACACTCCCACCTACCATACACAACTATGACACTTAACGACTTACAACAAGCTTCTGAGATCAATTTATTGATGGTCAGGTACAATTCTGCATGGGGTTCCAATCACCGTAAAAAGATTATCTAGGATGTCTCTATTAGATGTTTCTATGAGTTTCTGATGGATATAGATGATGGGCCAGGGTGAAGTACCAGGTGGGTGCAAATGAGTTGGCCAACGAGTGCCAAGTGGGAGGTGCCCACATAGCCAAGTGATTGCCACATAGATGCCAAAAAAACTGAAGTGCCCTTTTTTCAAGCCTTTTCTTTACCTGCCCCTGGGCCTTGAAATAGCCCTAATATGGTGTTTCACCCCTTATGTTATGAGGAAATCATGGTGTATATTTAAAAGTTGCTAGAGATCTTCCTACTATGAAGTTTAGGTCTTTTTCTAACACTTAATTACACACTATGTCGCTATATACACAACATTCCACTATGACAACTTATACACACTTACCACTCACCCATAGACACTTACCACTCACCAACTTTCACCATAAGGACACTGTACACCTTACCCATAGGACACTTGCGATATGGTGTGATTAATGCTAGAAGGATGTTGTCCTACTATAGAGTTTAGCATTTTCTAACCTTTTCTAACTATTTTTCTGTATCTAATGTAGCTAATATTTCAATTGTCTTCCTAGGTCACTTAATTGTGAAACACCAAGCGCAGCATGCGCCCTCTGCGCAAAAGACAGTCAACCCCCGCACCCCTTCAGTGCGAACCCGCCGGGCGTCCCCGCCCCGGGCTGGCTGCCCTGGCCCGCCGCGAGGCAGCGCGCCGGGGCGGATATTCTTCCGCCAACAACGTACCCGGCCCCGGCGTGCCGCCCGGCAGGGCCAAAGAATATCCCGCGCGATGGAAAAATATACTTTATTTGGAGTAAGTTTCCCCGAAGAAATTACTAATACATTTGATAACATTTTATTTTCTTTTTATATTTTTTACTGATTTTTAATTTTATAAATTTTAAAAAAATTATGTAAGAAGAAAAAACCAGAGTTTTGATATATAAAACTTTTATTACTACAATTGTACGAAATTTTATTTAAACAACCTTACAATTGTAGATAACTTAAGCAAAGTAAATCAGAAAATCAATAAAGAGATGTTACATACACACCTAAGGGGATTAAGAAATGCTTTTGGTTTACTGGCTTTTACTGGCTTTTAAACTTCATTTTTACTGCTTAAAACTCATATGTTTTACGCGTTTAACTGTCACATAATTTTTAACAATTACCATTACCTTAAAAAGCAAGCCAAATCAGTAAATCAATAGAGAGGTTACCTAACCAAAAAAGGGCATAGTATGGCTTTGTTTTACTGCGTTACGGCTTTAAACTTCATGTCGTTTTACGCTTATAACTCAATGATGGTTTTACTGCTTTAAAACTCATATAATTATTAACGGTTACATACCTTAAAGCAGTTAAATCAGTAAAATCAATAGAGGTGTTACCTACCACCAAGGGGGGGATTAGTATGCTTCTGATTACTGCTTACTGCTTTAACCTCATGTTTACTGCTTTAAACTCAATGTTTTACTGGCTTTAAACTTTAAAGCGGTGTTTACTGCTTTTACTTTCTATTATTTATTAACATTAAGATAACTGTTAAAGCAGAAATCAGTAAATCAATAGGTGTGTTAACATAAAACCAAGGGGATTAGTATGCTTTGTTGTTTTACGTCGCCTATTTACTGCTTTAACCGTGTTTTTACTCTTACTCATGATTTTACGCTTTAAACTCATATGTTTTACTGCTTTAATCATATGTTTTACTGCTATAAACTTAATATATTTATAACATTATGTTTTTATTTGTTTTAATGACTTTTTATTTATTTATTATTATTTTTATTATTTTTTATTATTATTTTATTATTTTTATTATTTTAATTTTTATTTTTATTATTCATACTTTCTCTTATTATTTCATGCTAATGGTTATTATTATTAGAACACACATACAACACACCACACAACACACCACACTGTACACTTATACACACATTCCAACTATACACTTATACCACACAATTTCCACTAGGACCTTACATTTACCCATAGGACACTCTACATTTAACTCACCGCGTCACAACACCCCACAACCACCACACTTACACTTATACACACTTCACTATACACTATATACACAACATTTCACTATGGGACCACTCTACATTACCCAGTAGAACTACATTAAACACTTACACACACAACCCACCAACCCCACCACACCACACACACACGAACTCACACCCACAGATTTACTTTCACACTTCACACACAGATTTACTTACCACACGCCAGATTTTACTTACACTACACAAAATTACTTAACCTCACACAAATTTACTAACACTCACAAACAAGATTTTACTTACACACACAAGAGATTTACTTACACCACACAGAAATTTACCTACACACCACAAAGATTACTACACAAACACACACACACACTGTACGACTCATAATGTGAAAAATGAAAACGTATTTAATTAGTTAAAAACTTTTTTAATTAAAAAACAAGTAACATTTATATTAACTCATCAGTGAATATACTCCTCCCCTATTTCCGAACAAACTTCCTTAATATTTAAAACTTTCTATAATAAAATCCAATCATTATCTTTTGAACAAAGAATTTATTAACTGTTAATACTTTTGTTTATAAATTTTTATAACTATCAAATTTTAAATAATACTTTACTAAAAATTTTATGAAATTTTGATTGTAAATAACATAGATTTTACGTACCTTAAAGCATAATCAGTAAATCAGTTAAGGGTCAAGGGCCCCTAGGGCACCCCTCTACACCAAAGCTATGCACGTTTTGTTCTATTGACTTACCGCTTACATCATCTTTAGCCATGTAATAAAGTTATAAAAATAACAAAAATTAAGCATATCTGTTAACATAAAACATGTATTTTATATTAAAAATCTTTCCTAATGAGTATTTAAAAAATAACAATATTTCACTTCTACAATTTATTATTATTTCCGCAAATGAAAAAAACTAAAAATATTCAAAGTTTTTAAATAATTCGGATTTTCTTTATTCATTTTATTACTCAATCTATGTACATGACAAATCCATTCCCACGAGAAAACAACCAAAACAAACCCGCGCAACTCCTTGTGACGAAACTGACCCCTTCTGTAAATTGTGAATAACTACTTAAAAGTTTGATTTACTATTTTATGTTGCCCGCGGGCCATTTTTAGGGGGCCTAATTCAGGTCAAAATAATTGCAAACTGACCTTTTCTGTAACAATGTGGGCTCAATAACTTACGGTAGGCCAAATTTAGGCCTAAATTTAGGATAAGCCTTTTTTTATCCCCATGACTGATTTAAAGCCTAATTACCCAGGTCAAAAAAAGTAATTCCAGTACTTAGACAAGAATCAATGTTGATGTGTGTGTTTTTCATAAATATATTTCAAACTGAATCCATGCTGATCGGTAAGATCCTTTAAGAGGTAAGAAGAAAATGTTTTCCCTTACTTTGGATTGGGTCGGCGAAGTAATCTTTATCCTCTATATGACCCACTAGTGATCTTTAAATGCTTAGAAGACCTATAAGAATGCTTAAACTTTTGTTCTTTAAACTTGTATTGAGCAGGTGTGTTTTATCTTTTAGACCCAACTCATTTTAAAAATCCATAGTCATTTTAAGCTGTTAAAGGGGCGCACAAGTTATCTATTTGTATTAAAATTGTTTATTTATACTAAAGGTATGTTTCATTATATAAAAATACTGACATCTGATAGAATTACATTATTAATTTGTACTAAGAATAGATAATAATTAACTTACTAGATTTATAGTAGATCACCAGTGACGTAAATAACGCCCCCGCAAGCCCCGGGGGGGGGGGGGGGGGGGGGGGGGCCAAAAGCGCAACCGGTGCGACCGAACGCATGAACCCCGCCGGTGTAATATTACTTACGCCGTTCGGCGAAAAATAGGGAAGCGTTGTATTCAAAGGTGGTTTAGTATACATTCTAAAGGATGTATCTTTTGGACACTCCCATTTAAGTATGTATAATAATTTACTTGCTGTAACTGTACCATGGTTATTTATGGCTATTACCAGCTATATGGTCAAAAGCGCATAGTTTATATTAATTCCTGATACATTCTGGTTTATTATACAAAAACCATTGTTGAAGTATTTCTCAAGTGGTTACCACGAATGCATTACAGCAGTGATATTAGAAGAGGTATAGCTTGCCACTTCGATTATTTTTTGAAGTGTGTAATAATATGGATACCAATCTGGAAAAAATCCATAAAAGAGAAATTACGGTTGTACAAGGGGGAAGTTTATTATGCATACACGCATTGTGTATTTAATAATATAGTATAGTAATTATGTAATACTATTTTAGAATAACAACTTTTTTTTATATAACTTCATATATCATCAAGGAAAAAGAAGATTAAACCGTTAAAGGAACATTACCTGAAAAAAGGGGGAGGATATGGAATGACTTCTAACAATAACTACGATCCGTATATATGTGTAGGCTTTAAGGGATATTAAAACATTGTTTACATTAAACTTAAAGTAATAAGGAATCTTTAAAGGCATACACAAAAAGGAGGAAACAACGGCCTTACGTTCAACTGGCACTAAGTAACCCCAAAATTAACCCACAAAAACTTGACGACATTTTGGATAAAATAAATCAAAAAGGATTTGATAATTTGTCTACTGATGAAAAAAATTTTTTAAAGGGTATTAGATAAAGATATAAAATTATTCTTTAGGAATTCAAATTGTATTCTCTATAAATAAAATTAAAAATGGTTTACAAATTAAATAAAAGAAACATTCATTAATGTTTGCTTAACCCTTTGAGTGCCGTGAGCAAAATTGTTATGCATAATTTTTTCCTTCTGTATCATAAAAGAATAATAGTTCGCGACGGGTCGTTAGTCATATTACCGCCGGCGGTTCAGCTCCGGTTTTCGCTACGGGTTTCGCGCTTGCGGGCGACTGCGTTTCTCTTCACGTTGATCTACTAATAAAATACTAGTGAATTACGTTATTATATATTTCTACTGCAATTACAAGTAATCTCATACGTGTTTATTATAAATAGTATACACTTAGTAAAAATAAAACTTTTAATAAAGTCGTCAAGAGAACTGTTGCACCGCTTAACAGCTAAATCGACTATTGATTTAAAGAGTGGGGTCTAAAAGATTTTAGAAACAAAACTCTCAAATAAAAGTTAAAGAACAAGTTAATTGTTCAAAAGACAGATAAAATAATTTCTCAATCAATCACAACGAGGTCATTATTAGAGATAAGGATACTCCGATAAAAATCAACAAAGTAGGAAAAACATTCTTCTTACTGCTTAAAGCTACGATTCCAGCATGTTTTTCAGTTTAAATATTATAAATAATAATAATAAACAATGAATGCTTGTTCTATTACTGAATAACCTTTTGACCTGATGTAGGCTTACAATCAGCATGGATACAAAAGGCTTATTTCCTAAAATTGGCGATAGCCTAAAATTATAGGCCAACGCTATATTGCAACCACATTTACAGAAATAAGGTCATGAGATATATTTTGACGAATTAGGCCATAAAATCGCCCCCGGCTACACTAAAGGATATACATTTAGGCTAAATAGGTTATTTCAACACATCTTTACAGAAGAAGAGGTCAGTTTCGTATTGCTTAAGGAAGTGCGGTTGTGTTTTCTCGTGATGAATTGTCAATGTACATAGATATAATTAATATAAATAAAGAAATCAAATTATTTAAAAAAAAATTTGAATAATTTTTATTATACATCGAGCGAATAATAAAAATGTAAGTGAATATCTATTCATATTAAAATAAGAAAACTATCGGCACATGCTCTCCTCCTCTGTTTTT
>JABUQX010057191.1:0-12500 GCA_015478945.1 Trachelipus rathkii | reverse complement strand
TACTACTACTACTACTACTGCTACTACTACTACTACTACTACTACTACTACTACTATGCTAACTTCGCGAGTACTAATATTTATTAAGCCATAATAATAATCAATATAATAAATAATAAATAGATAATAATAATAAGAATAATAATAATAAGAAAAAATAATAATAATAATAATAATATATAAAAAATAAATAAATAAATAAGTAAATAAATAAATAAATAAGTAAATACAAAAGAATATAAAAACCTGTTGAATAAATTGAAGTCTCAAAATAAGTCCTGTTTATTTGTTGATATTTTTGAAATAAAAACTCGAAAATTCCTGACTCGATAATTCTTCTTAAGCAAATATTGATAGGGTCTGCCAATGTTGAATGCTTTGAAAGAATAAAAGTCAACGGAAACCAAGGATAACGGTATATATATATATAATATATATATTATATATAATAATATATATATAAAATATATATATATAATTATAATATATATATATATATATATATATATATTAATATGTATATATATATATATATATACGGTATTATATTATATATATATTATATATATTATATATATATATATATATATATATATATATATATATTATAATATATATTAATTAATATATATTATATTATTATATATAATATAGTAGAATTATAGGGTGATGCCAAAATGGAGCGGTAAAATTAGTATTTTGATTTCGATGGGGCACCCCTAAATCTGCGTTTATTATGTTATAAAACATTCTGTACCAAATTGGGAGGCCAATTGAACCAAGTTAGAGGTCGTTACCAGCCCACTGCCGAAAATTTCAAATATTAGCGATATTCATATTTTTTCCATATATCAAACTGTGTTTCCACACCACCCAGGCAGGGGTAGAGTTTTCTGTGAGTTACCTTTTTTTTGTTGAAGTTCCCCCATAGGCCTATCTTAACCATTAACAATAATGGAAGTTGTTGGAAATATGTATTAGGTCCTAATTGTACGCAAATAAACATGCCTATTTGAATGACATAATAGTTTTCTTGTTTTTGTCTGGTAGTGCAGATCTGTACTTTTTGACGACTTGCAGAAGATTCTATTTATGTTCCTCATCATTTGTGTGAAGCTTGTTATATTCATCCATCAACTTAACTCCTCGCTCTGCTAAATCATTTACAACTTTCATATTAATACTGGTTCGTCTACAGTTGTTTGGTTCAGAAGGTTTACTCAGTGCTTCTCTCATTCTATTCTTAGTTTCAATAGAGACATCTTCGTCAAAGAATGCTAGGGCAATTAATTTCTCTGAGAGATACCACAAGTGATTTGACAACTTCTTTAGTGCACTAGAAGCAATTATTGCATGTTTTTCTTTGTACTCCACCAAACTTTTTAAGAGTTGTAGGTCGAGACGTGGAGCTAAATGTGGAGAAGGTGCCATAAACCAGAATTTCACATAAATTTCAACAGCAAAACAACAGATGTCTCTCAAAACACTTTCTTCAGATTTTGTCAAATTAAACTGTTGTTTAAACATCCAAATCTTCATTGAATAGATAAGTTTGGTCATCTACCGTGCTCTATGATATGCTCCTGGTTTTTTAAAGTTTTTTCTGCATGGGGTGATCCTCCAGCGAAAATAATGGTCAATTCCAGCAATTTCCTGTAATCATCACGAGGCTGGTATTTTTCTAGTTGTGTTTTTGCAAAATTAATTGTATCATTTTTGATATTGGCAATTTTGGTAGCTATGGTTGCATCATTTTCGGCTTTGTGGAATGAATTTTTGTTTAACTTTTCCTAATTAGCTTTAAAACGTTTAAATAATTGAAGATCTGGTCCAGATGATGCTTGCAAGGAAATAGAAACTACAGACTCCAAAATGATCTCAGAGACAATAAGTCATTACCTAATTTTTGTTCAGGAGCCATTCAGTCGGCCTGTGTTTGATGCAGTGTTGTCAAAACACATGCATTTAATTTGAATTGAAATATTCCACTATAAAATCATGTTATAAACAGCAGCTGCAATATTCTCTCCAGTACCACTGGCAAGTTTAGGAACACCAAGAAGTTGATCTACTCCATTTCCTGAAACTAAAATTGGAAGTCTGTCGATAATATCAGTATTTTATGCATTTTAAAAGTTTTCCATATCAATGAAATGTTAAAGAGACATCACGTTTTAATTCAGCTTTTATATTTTCTGCAATTTCTTTCCGAAACCTTTGCCTAGCCCGTCTTATGCTGGAATAACTTATATTATAATCTTGTGGATCTTGGCCTAAATTACTAACTGTAGGAATCATAATTAAAGAAGCACTTCTATCACTGACCTTTGAAACATCAAGGGATGCAAGAAGAGTATTGCCAAACATTTTTTCCTTTTTCCTTGAGATCCTACTTGATGTTGATAGTTTATTGTGATCAACTACTGATATGTATTCATCTGTAGAGCTAGATACTTCTTCTGATTCATCTGATGGTGAAAAACTACTGAGCAACACTGTGCTATCAAAATTTGTTGTTTGTCTTTTTCGTTTCATTTCCATTTTCATTTCTTTTTCACGTGCAATAGCTTCCCTATGCCAAAACATTTTATCCACTCCTGTCATTCTTCCTTTTCGTACAGTTTGTCTTTGCAAACATAAAAATTCTTTAACTTCTATTTTTATTAAACTAAATGCACTGGCATTGCTATGTCAAATAATTCATCTAAACCTTTGTTCCAATTAGTTCGTTTCATCAATAAACTCTGACTGTTTTTTCTTGTTTTCTTTGTTTTTCTTTAATTTCATCCATTTATCATATACCTGTATTGCATTTATTTTTTAATTACATGTTTTTTAAGTGTTGTTTGGATATGTGTTTTTTCCATACTTGCATGACATCTACAGCAGTAGAAGGTAGTGCCTCACGCAAAGTTTGCTTATTTAGTTTATAATGCATAAATAATGTCCTTGCTTCCCGTTTTGATGGAAGAACCGATGCTTTCAAAGTTTCTGATGACTAGCAAATTGGGCAAATACATGCTACACTTCGAGTTTGGTGATCCATAGTCTTTGTAATATTAAGAGCAGTGCGTTAGTGATTGCCAAATAAACAACCTCCCTGTGTGACTGCAGAAACTGCAGTAGTGGGCCGAGTGACATATAGTAAGCAGTAAGCCTGCCGTAAGCTTACTTGCTAACTTGCGTTACCATGGCGGATTTGTAGGAGGATAGAATATCTTGATGTTAGAGATAAGAAAACCACTCAATCCATTAAATACATACAATTAAAACCAACATAGCAGACTGGTTATATTTAATATTAGTAGTTTTCCTGAAATTTATACCAAAAATTCACAATATTATTTACACTTTGAATCGATGGTAGCAACCTCGTAAATATAGTTTAATTGTCTCATTATTTGCATAGACTGTTTCTTTAGCATAAGGAACAAATGTATGGGAGGCCCCGAAAAATCAGAGATGGTCTCGCTATTTTTTGCATCACCGAAATATATTGTATATATATATAAATATATATATATTATTTATATTGATAGTATAATATATATTATATATATATATATTAATATAATATATATATATTATTATAATATATATATATAATATATATATATATATATATATATATATATATATATATATATGGGAAATATGTAAATGGTATAATAGAAAATTCTTAAAATGGAATTGCATATTTTTTGCATAAAATTTTCCTCGTTTGTGAGTTATAAGGTTTACACCGTTCATATATAGGTAAGGCAAGAGATGCAAAATTTACCTGGTAAATATCTGAAACTAATTAGTGAAGAAACGTAGCCTTTTATTGAAAAAAAAACTGCAAAGAACTAATGTCAATTAAAATTAAAGAAAGAAAAAGTGACAACAGTTACAAGTTTGACCAAATCTTCTCCTTTTTCCCTTCTTTATATAAATGATCTTTCTTAAGGTTTCTCTCATCTTTCTTTCTGACCTCTATTTCTAATGGATATATTGGTATCATTTACTTCAATTATTAAATGACTGTCGGCTTTCTTGACGCTCCTAAGAATGATACACCCATTTCATAAGGTAAAAAATCACAAGAATATTTTTCAGGTATTTTTATTTAAGGCCAATACAGTCGTAGGTTTTTAATCAATAACTTAATAGAAAGGCTAAGGACTGAGAACATATTTATTAATCTCCAAAATCTTAGAATACTCAAAGGTGCCCAACCTTATCAGCTATTCTTTGTTCTATGTGAAATTTTAATCTCATTTCTGATGAGGAAATGACTAAGGCCTCAATAAATTCAGCAGAGGTTAGGAGAGTCAACCCAACTTCAAATTAGAAGCCTGCATTACCTGATCAAATGCATTTTAAGATATCTAACTCAATGAAAATGACAAATAGATGAAGTAAGTGTTTTTCAGACTTTACTACTAAAATACTTGTAAGAAGGATAACATCTGTTAACCCTTATGCCAGATTGTTATATAGAGAATGGATATGGCTGTTTGATAAGAGGAGTAGAACGGGCCCTTCTCAAAGGAGGAGATCTGCAATGTCAATTCAGAAATGTCTCTAGCAATTGCAATTGCAATTGTTGACCGATCAAAAGAGATTTTAAAGAGTCAATGACAACTTATTAAGTCTAAGTTGAAAGTTTTCAAAGATGTTGTAGTTGTGCAAAAGGGTGTCGAGTTGAAGGTTAAAGGAATTAAGTTTTTAGACATTGAAAACAACAGTGTTCTACAAAATTATTCAATTATTGATTGTGAATTAGTGTACGTAAACTACGTCTTGGGAATTTGTCAGGTGACAAAAATAATGTCATCTTTTAAGAAGGAGATCGAAAAAAATTTAATATAAAGAGTATCAAGATTGGTGTTAAGTCTGAGTTGAAAGTTTTCAAAGATGTTGTAGTTGTGCAAAAGGTTATCGAGTCGAAGGTTGAAGGAATTAAGTTTTTGGACATTGAAAACAACAGTGTTCTACAAAATTATCCAATTATTGATTAGAAAATAAGCTTGTGAAGTAACTTTCTTATGTATAATATTCCCTTTCTGCGTTGAAATATTGTTTTTTACATTTTTCGCTTTTTTTTTCCTAACTATCAGAATTAGCATTTTTTAATGTCCTAACATCAATTATTTTCAAAATTAACTAAAGAAATAAAGAACTGTAGAGTCGTTACCACATAAATTTATAAGTAATGATATGGTCGAATTAAAGTTCATTAAAAAAAATTTAGAAAAAGGGTTGGTCATAGGAAAGAACTCTGATGAACAAAAGTGCTGATGGATTTGGAGGATGAATTGTACTGCCCAAAATAGCTGTCCTACTAGGATCTGAAAATAATTCAGAAACAATGTTACAGGATACGATTAATATCGAAAAAGATCTTTTTAATGAGGAAAAGATCTCGCTGTAGAAAAAGATTCAACGAAATGCAAAAGATGCGGAAGACAAAGAGGGCAAAAAGGGAAAGATTTTCCTTTTTAATGAAATACATACTGACGATTTTACATAAAAATAATTTTTTTTATATATATTTTTTTTTTGATAAACCACCAGTTCTATTGAGAAGAAACTCAAAGACTTCATCTGCATATAATATGCTCTCTTCGACAACTTTTTCATGAAGTATTATTATTATTATTATTACTATTTTGATTATAATAATTATTATTATTATATTATTATTGGCAAAAAGACGCCAAAGGGGGGAACGGAAAAGAGGGCAAAAAGAACCAAAGGCGCCGAACAGACAAAGAGGGCAAAAAGATCCAAAGGGGGCGACCGGACAAAGAGGGCAAAAAGACCAAAAGGCGAACGGACAGAAGACGGCAAAAAGACCAAGGGATCCGAACTCGACAAAAGAGGGCAAAAAGACCAAGGGCGGCGAAACGGCACAAGAGCGGGCAAAAAGAGAAAGGCGGCGCGAACAGACAAAGAGGGCAAAAAGGACCAGAAGGGCCGAACGGACAAAAAGCGGCGGGCAAAACGACCAAAGGGTCCGAACGGACAAAGAGGGCAAAAAGAACCAAAGGGTCCGAACGGAAGAAAGAGGGCAAAGAAGACCAAAGGGCGAACGGGCGACAAATGATGGGCAAAAAGACCAAGGGCCGAAGGACAAAGAGGGCGAAAAAGACCAAAGGGCCGAACGGACAAGCGAGGGGCAAAAAGACCAAAGGGCCGAGACGGACAAGGAGGAAAGACAAAGGCCGAACGACAAAGAGGGAAAAAAGGCCAAAGGGCCGAACGCGACAAAGAGGCAAAAAGACCAAAGGGTCGCGAACGGGCAAAGAGGGCAAAAATACCAAAAGGGCCGAACCGGACACAAGAAAGGCAAAAAACGACCAAAGGGCCGAACGGACAAGAGTGCAAAAAGACCAAAGGCAGCAAACCAGACAAAGAGGGAAACAAGACCAAAGGGCGCGAACGGCAAAAAGAGGGCAAAAGACAAAGGGGCGATACGCGACAAAGAGGGCAAAAGACCAAAGGCGAGACGGACACAACCAGGGCAAAAAGACCAAAGGGCGCAAACGCGCGATATAATTTTGTATGTTTCTTTGGCTATATTATATAGTATCCAAAGGGTTCTCTGTATATCTGCTGTTACATATGTATGTGTTCTATATATAAGACCAAAGGGTTCTCGAACGTGATAACAAAGAATGGCAAGTATAGTATCCAAATGGTGTCTCTATATATCGTGACAAAATCCCAGAGCGGCAAATAAGATTTTTTCCAAAGGTTCCGTAACGCGATCTATATATGTATGTTGTGTAATATTTAAGACCAAAGGCCGAACGGGGTTTTGTTTCTATTTGTGTTTTTTATCTGTATGTAGGGCAAAATAGTATTCTCTATATTATGGTGTTGTCGAACGACAAAGAGGGCAAAAAGGTCAAAGGGGCGAACGGTACAAAGAGGGGCAAAATTAGACCAAAGGGTCCGACGGGACATATATGTAGTGTCTAATATTTATGTATCCATATATGGTGTTCCGAACGCCCGCCTACAAAGAGGGCATATATATGATCTAATATAGGTCCGATACGCGACTAAGAGGGCAAAAAGATTCTCTCTATATAGCGTTCCGGATTTTTACGTATATCTATATCGAGTTGGCAAAAAGCATCCAAAGGTGTTTCCAAATCTGTGTACTATATATGTAGTGGCAAAAAGTACCATAAGGTTTTTGTGTAGATGACATTCTCAAAACGGACAAAGAGCGCATACGATTCCTAAGGCACCAATCTTTCAAAGAGGGGAGAAAGACCGAAATGGCCGAACAGTTACAAAGAGGGCAAATTAAGATTTCCAAAGGGTTCCAACGCGTTTTTTTATACATTTAAGAGGGCAAACAATGTTAAGGACCAAAGGGTGTTATCCGAACGGTTACAAAGAGGCGGCAAAGAAGATGGTGTGTCATAAGGGCCGAACGCGACAGAAAAGAGGGCAAATAAGACCATAAGGCGCCGAACGGATCATAAGAGGGGGATAGTGTCTATATATATAATGACCAAATGGGCGAACGGACAAACGAGTGTGTCTAATTAAAGATCATATAGTATATTTTATTTTTTGCCGAAGGCGACAATATTGTGTTCTATATATTATGATCCAATATGTCTTCTCTGTATACGGTTTTACAAATGAGAAAGTATATGTATGTGTCAGATAAGCATCCAAAGGTTTCCTGTATATCGTGTTACAAAGAGGCAACGAAGACCTAAAGGGTCCGATTACGGACAAAGAGCTCGCAAAAGATTTCCAAAGGCGCATGATATATGTATCTCTATTATATTATAGATGTTTGTTCTGTTTAATGAGAAAGAAAAAAAATAAAAGAAAAATTATACTAGATGTATTTAGAGAGATGATTTTGATTGATGATGAGAGATGAGTGATTTGAGTGACTGATTTTGATGGATTTTGATTTGAGATGATGTTTTTGATTGTCGATTTAATTTTTTTATATTTTTTTTTTTTTATTTTTTTTTTTTGGATTTTTTTTTGTGTGTGGTGGTTTGTGTGTGTTTGTAGTTGTGGGTGGGGGGTGATAGAGGATTCTTTTGAACTGTTGTTCCGTTCGGACATTTGGTCTTTTGAACTATTTGTCCGTTCGGACATTTGGTCTTTTTGAAACATTTTGTCGTTCGGACATCTTGTCTTTTTTTGGAAACTATTTTGTCCAATTTCGGGAACATTTCTCTTTTGATACCAATCTTATCCGAAATATAATGGCATTTCCTCTTTTAGAACTTTTACTGTCCTTCCGACATCTGGTCTTTTTGAACGATTTGTCCAGTTCGAAATTTTGTCCTTTGAATACTATTTGTCCGTTCGGGACTTTTCGTCTTTTTAACTATTTGTCCGTTCGGACGATATTCGTCTTTTTTGAACATATTTGTCCGTTTCAAACATTTTACGTCTTTTTGAACTATTGTACCGTTCGACATTTCGTCTTTTTTTGAACTATTGTCCGTTATTCTGACCCCCTACCCTACACCCGATCACATTTGGTTCTTTTTTCTGAACTATTTGTACCTTCGGACATTTTGTCTTTTTGAACTATTTGTCCGTTCGGGAATTTGGTCTTTTTTGAACTATTTGTCCGGTTGGACATTTAGTGTCTTGTATTTGAACTATTTGTTCCGTTCGAACATTTGGTCATTTTGGTTGAACTATTTGTCCGTTCGTAAATTTCGTCTTTTTGAACTATTTTGTCCGTTTCGGAAATTTGGTCTTTTTGAATGTTTGTCCGTCGGACATTGGTTCTTTTTACTTGTATTGTCCTTTCGGACATTTTAGGTCTTTTTGAACTGTTTTCCGTCGGACATTTAGGTCTTTTTTGAATAAATATTTTGTCTCACCGTTCGGAATATTTGGTATCTTTAACTATTTGTTCCGTTATCGGGACAATTGGTTCTTTTGAAATATTTGTCCATTCGGACAAATTTGGTCTTTATGAACTATTTGTCCGTTCGGAAATTTGGTCTTTTTGAACTGTTTGTCGTTCGGAAAATTTGGTCTTTTTGAATAACTATTTGTCTTATTTGGGAACATTTGTCTTTTGAACTATTTTGTCCGTTCGTCATAACATTTGGCTTTTTTGAACTATTTTGTCCCGTTCGGACATTATGGTCTTTTTAACTATTTGTCCGTTCGACATTTGGTCTTTGAACTATTTGTCCGTTCGGACATTTGGTCTTTTTGAAAACTATTTGTCCGTCGAGACATTTGTCTTTTGAACTTATTTTGTCGTTCGACATTTGGTCTTTTTAACTATTTGTCGCTCGGACATTTTGTCTTTTTGAACTATTTTGTCCGTTCGACATTTGTTCTTTTGAACTATTTGTCCTATCGGACATTTGGTCTTTTTTGATAAAACTATTTGTCCGTTCGGACATTGTGTCTTTTTGAACTATTGTCCGTTCGTACATTTGGTTCTTTTATGACTATTTGTCTCAGTTCGGACAATTTGGTCTTTATTTGAACTATTTGTTCCTTATCGGGATCACATTTGGTCTTTTTAAGCTATTTGTCCGTTCGGACATTTGGTCCTTTTTGAACTATTTTGTCCGTTCGGACATTGGAACAAGAGATCCATATTACTTTTCAAAAAAATGATTAGCTGCTCAAAATTAAAAGCATTAAGGCGACCCCTTTGCCCTCAAAATCCCAAATTAATTGAAATATTCGCTCTTAACAAGCAGCAGAATAAGGAGAGGTTAATTGTATTATATTTTATAACAAGTACAACAGAAATTCTGCCTATAGCTGAAATGTATGAAAAGATGTACTTTTTGAGATGGACTGTCTTGGTGTTAGTTCGCTTCAGCAATCCATTGCAATTAAGGTTCCTACCCTAAATAATTCTGGCCTCCCTTCTGGAAAGTATTTTTGATCCAACCTGTCCACCCATATAGAGGTCTATTCGTCCAAGATCATTTAGTAGAATCATGAAAGCCTCGGACGCCTGAAGTCGATGCTTATATGCTACGTTTCAGCTTGTAGGCTATATATAATATATATTAATATATATAATAAATATTATATATATAATATATATATATATATATATATATAATATATATATGATATAAATATATATATTTTATAAATATATATAATATAAATATACTATATATAACATATTAATATATATATATGATATATTATATATATATATATATATAATATATATATATATATTATATATAATTATATTATAATATAATATATATATAATTATATATATATATTATAATATATTATATATTAATATATATATAACTATATATATCATATAAAATCAATTCTTGTGTAAATCCCATATAATAGTATTATATATTATAATATATATATTATTAATATATATATATATATATATATATAATAATATATATTATATATTTTATATTATATATATATATATATGTATATATAATAATATATATATATATATTATACATTATTATATATATTTGGAAATATATATAATATATATATATATAATATATAATATATATATATAATAATATATATTATATATACTATATATATATATTATTAATATATATAAATACTTATATATATAATTATTATATATATATATATATTGAAAATATTTCACTCTATTCACACATAAAAAACTCGAACACTTCATTATTTAATTTCACAACAAAAACCTTTCGAACTATAATGTAGTCAGTTTTGATGTAACATCCCTTTTCACCAAAGTTCCTGTAAAATTCACCATAGATTTACTTGAACATCATCTAACACGTCATAATATACCCTACAACATCCTTTCTTCCATCTAAAATCAAACTAGTTTACCTCACCATGATCATTCCTTTTTCAACTTTCAAGACAAATTTTATAAACAAACCTCCGGATTATGCATGGGTTCATCACTTTCCCCAGTTTTTAGTAACATCTCTATGGAATTAATAGAAACTTACCACATATTCCCACAATTTCCCTCCATTAGGTAACTGGTACCGTTACCTGTTGATCGTGTTATTTTCAATTTATACCGAAAAGGGACATAAATATAAACACAAATTTTTAACCTTTATTAATAATTATACATACAGAATTAACAATTACAATGGAAACAGCAAACAACAATACAAATAAACTTTTTGCGATTTAACATATCTCTATGGACAAAAGAGCAACCTTGGCCTTCTTTAACATTTTATTCGATTAAGCCAGAACCTTCAATCCCTTTCATTATTAACACTGGTTTTCGGCTCACGACACTTCCACAAAAACAGCAGTACTTAGTAACCTTTTCCTTCGAGCTTTCAATCTCTGTAGCCCCCAAAACCTGCAAACCGAAATTAAAACACTAAAAAGTATATTTTACAAATTAAATTACCCTCAGAATATCGTAAACAAATCGTATCATAAAGCCAAACAAAAATATTTACATTTAACCTTAACTAATACTCAGTACACAAACATTTTACCCATACCTAACATACCCAATAATATTATTCGTAACTATATCCCTGATTGCGTAAAAATAGTTAAATCTAATAACATAACCCTTAAACAGTCACTTAAACCTACTAATAATAACAACCAAAACATTGAATCAGGCATTTATACTATTTTCTGTAAAAATTGCCCAAAAAAATACATAGGTGAAACCAATAATTTTGACATTAGATTAAAACAACACAAAAGCGATTTAAAGGACGATAAAAAATCCTCCTCCGTAATAAAGCATAGACAAATTAACAATCACACAATTAATATAAATAATGCCACTATCATAAAACACATTCAAAACACAGAAAATAGAAAAATTTATGAATCCTTCATCATCAAGAACAGTAACAACTTTAATCAGCAACAAGGTGAAATTCAGCTAGACGAAACAATCAATATGTACCTCAAAGATTTTTTTTACTATTACGCAAAATTCTCAAAAAGATCACTTTTCAAACACATAAATTCAAGGAAAACATACCCTTTAAAAAGTAGTTAAAATTGTAATAATTAAATTTTGTATAATTCAGTTGTCCCGACGAAGTGTCTCGAGTACGAGCACGAAAGCTCGATGTTTAACCACTATCTCTGTAGTGTTGTTTTTTTCTTTATTTCCATGTGAATTTACAATTAAAATTATTTAGCTTCTATTCTTCATTTTATAACCTCAAGGGGGAAGTGAATTCTGTATAAATTTGCACTACGTGAAGTTTGTAGTTATTTTATCCATACGATATGAACCCCGTATTACAACAAGAGGTTTTACTATTTTTGAACTTAAATTTTTTCGCAAAGAAGCTATTCTACAAATACATGGACTCATTAACTTCAGCAAATCTTACCAAATGCAACCTGAAATTTCTTCAAAATTGCCTAGACGAGTGTATTATCCCGAGAACCTTAATCCCCAATTACGTCTTTGTAAACAAAACAGAACCTTTCCCAGTGATTTACAAACAGTTGTTATTGAATCGTATTCAGGGAATAAAGTTGGATGTCAA
>JABUQX010057190.1:37500-52645 GCA_015478945.1 Trachelipus rathkii | reverse complement strand
CGGAATTCGAGAGGAAAATCCGAACAAGAACGAAGGAGAAACCAAATTTATAGTTATGTAACACGAAATATATGTCATGAAGGAGACACGAGTCAGTACAAGCTACATACTTCTGAGTATGAGTGACTAACTCTCTCTATAGGCGAGTTTGAGTCACGGACGCGTGCCAGCGTTGATTTACCACACTGACCCTGATTCTCTTCGTTTAAGCCAAATATTGGTATCGCAAATCGGTAAGTCGCAAGCCCTTCCGTGAAATGACCTTCTCTTGCCGAATCAGCATTTGTTAGGTTGGAGATTCTGGGGAGAGATTATAACATTCTTTGTGATAATTCCTCATTCTCATTGTTCTTGTTTAATTTAATTCTGATCTTGAAGAGTACTCTCAAACTTAGTTGACGGGTTTTGATATTTATCTGTATACGATTTCGACTCTATGCGTGAAACTTCAGCGCCCGCCAAATTTTATCATAAGTAACACATAACAATTTTTACCAAAGTTAGAATGAGTGCTCTTACATGCGTTATCTACTACGTACTACTATCTATAGATTATATTATATATATACTATTTATCTATATATATATATATATATATATATATAGTATTATATTATAGATTATATTATTAGATATTATTATATTATATATATATATATTAAAAATACTATATATCTTATAGTTATAGTATTGGACTATATTTTATATATTATCTAATATAATTATTATATATAATATATTATATTTATTATAATTTATATATATAATTATATAGTATATATATACAGATATAATATATAATATCTTATTATTTATCTTACCTTTACTGAGTCTGTTTTTGGAGAATCTGTTAAATTTTATAATAAATAAGAGATATCAAATCTTTGAACATATTTTTTTTCCTTTTTTTAATAGAACGTTTCAAGAAATGCACTTCTCATCTTCAAAATTGGAAAAATCGACAAACAATAAAAGCAGTAAAATAATTTTTCCTAAAAGAAAAGGTTCAAAATTCTAGAAACAATCTTTCACATTTATGTGTCACGTAAGAGAATTATTGTATTGTTTTGAAATTTTGAACATTTTACTTCCTATATATTTACTTAATGTTTTATATTTTATGATTTTTATAATCCTGAAGATGAGAAGTGTATTCTTTCGAAACGCGATTATTAATAAAAAATAAATAATTTAATTCAGCACTGGAAGTAATTTCAATGAACCTCATATATAGTATATCATATATTATTCTTATAATATATAATATGATATTTATATTAAATATATTATTAATACTTAATATGAATATATAAAATATATATTATATATATTATATATATATTATATATATGAGCTAGGTTCTCTCTTAGTGTTGCTCTATTATAAGACAAACTAGGGATTATCTAAGCATTAGTTTTGAAATTTTACTCGAGATTATTCCACATATTATATAGTGCATATCATGTAATTAGGTCAATTTATATTCATTTGTGTATTCGTTTCTTGCTGAAGGTGTTCTTGAATTTGTTCTATGTTTATGAGATTTACAGTGAATTATTAGCGATTCTAGACATAATATATATAAATAATTATTTAGTTATTATGTAGCATTTATTTTATATATAGGTTAATAATAATAATATCAATACTAATATTAATTATAATTTAAATCTAATATTATATTATGCACACTATATAATACTATATATATATGCTATTATCATATTACTAGTTATTAGCTAGGATAGTATTATTAGAGTATATATATGATATTAGTATATTATATCTATATAATTATACTATTTATATATAATATATATATATAAATATATACTATTATAATTATATATATATAACTAGTTCGAGCGAGCGCTTTATTCAGGTCGAGCGGTGCACTTATTCATATGCATGTACGTTAGCAACTCTGACCAGGATATATACACCTAATTTAGTTATTAGTTTTGGTTATAACTATCATTTAATAACAGTAAATACTCTAATAAAAATATAAAGGTTAAACTAGCAAGATAAAATAAATTTTTTCGTAAATGAAAAAAATACTTTCATTTGTCAATAATCTTGTAAAATATTTACAACCTATATCTTGATCTGATTTACTCCATCTCAAGTTAAAAGTAGGTTAGTTCTCACACATCCATATAGCCGACGTGTGCTGGAGCGTTTCTACTGACTATAATTACTTACCATCCCTCAGAATACGTCTTTCTTACTTGTTGACATAATTCTCAAATCCCATACACACTCTATCGACAGATATCTTGTGAGTGTGTATTTATCAACATTAATCAATTACTCAAGTATTTTTGTGTAGATTTTTGAAACGTTCCATCCACTGACTCTCTCGTAATATTCGTCGTCCTACATGTACAAGGCGTTGCTAGCGTCGCGTGCTAGAGAGAACATCTCTGATGTGTGAGTGATGTCTACTATTTCATACGAAAGATTTCGCCTGATATAATTCTTAAACTTGCGTCAGACTATCGCTAAAAAGAAATAGTGCTTCTTTTTTTCCCAGTTGATAGCATTGTACCAGTCAGCCTGCAGGTATCTAATTTATTTTCCCTTACACTAACTATTATTATTTATACTCCTGATCATATGCACAGAGGCCTACGAGCGTGTTCCTGCTATTTTTTGGCAGGTAAGAAATGTACGTGATTTGAGAACAGGTACGATGCAAGATGCCTCTTTTTAACACGTTTAGTTAAGCACGATGGCATCATCTCTTCATACTCCAACGGGAGAGAGAGAAGAGATGTTCCTATTGACACTCTATAGCGTCACTACTTTAGCACAAACTCACATAGTTCTTCTTGCGCATGCTCTCAGAAAAGTGCTAAACATTGAAGTTGTGCGGTTCCATATTGCTCTTAGTTTTTCCTTTATTCAAATTCAGCTGACTTATTTGCACAAAATTTTAAAAAAATTTGAAACAATTTTTCTTATATGTTTTTATTTTTTTGCTTTCAAAAAATGAATAAAAAAAAAATAAAAAAAAATAAAAAAATCAAAAAATATAAAAAAAAATTTTTTACAAAAAATTTAAAAAAAAAAAAAAATAAATATTTATGTAAATTTTTTTTAAAAAAAAAATATTGGTTAATCATATTTGTTAAAGCAAGTGGTGTTTTATTTTGTATTGGCGTGATGTGATTAATTTTTGAGAGATTTAGAATTGAGTTAGGTAGACTGGAATATTTATATTAAAGTGTTTAAAATCATAACCTGTTTCAAAAAACATTTAATAGGAAGTAACATGAAAAAAAGAGAAAAGCACTTCAATAAAATCGAATTAAAACACAAAAAATTATATTTATTTGATAATTTTCATTTATTCATTAAAATGTAAATATTAGTTTATATTTATATTTTATTATTTCATATTTTTGGAATCTGCGTTATATATATATATTATTTTATTTATCATAATTATATAAGTATTATAGATATATATATATATATTATAATAATATTATATTATATTAGTTATACTTTTTGGCGGGAAATATATATGTGTGTGAGAAATATATATTTTTCTATTATGGAATTATCAAAAAAGAAAATTATAATATTCGACAACCATAATTAAAAATATATATTTTAAAATAAATATAGTATAAGTGGGATATTTTTATTTTTAGATAATTTTCAAATACATTTATTTTTACTTTTACATGATTTAATTTAATTTTTAATGATAAAAATATGTATTATGATGTATTTAGTATTTATTATATATGGATAATTTATATATATATTTATTATATATAATATATATTTATATTAAGTGTTTACTATATTATATATACCGGTAATATATATTTATTACTATATTTGTATATATACAATACTAATATTTATAATATAATATTTTATAATCTAATAAATTATTATGTATATATTATTTTTATAATTTCATAATATTATTTATGTTTTTTAATATTTTATTTATTTTATCTAATTATGTTTATTATTTTATTTCCAATTAATAATTTTTAATTTATATTATATACCGCGTATGGTTATTATAATTTGATATATTATAATTATATATATATATGTATAATAATATATAGATTATTATTATAGTTATATATATATATATATATCATTGATAAAAATTTTAAATTGATTAAATATGTTTATTTATTTTTTAAAAATATTTTATTATATAATAATTTGAAAAAGTAAAATTATATATATTTTTATACCGGTATATTATATTAAAAAATATAATATTATTAATTTATTAAATATATTATATAATGATTGTAAATTTAAATTTGTTAAATTAACTTTAAACTATATTACTTAATATATTATATAAACTTATATATGATATATATTAATTTTATTACATCTTAAAGTGTATTAGAGTTAGACGATATTATAATTTATTGATTATTTATAAATATATATAAATTAAAATACCAATTATTTATTATTATATTGTTATTTTATATTATTATTTAATTCATAATTAATCCAATCTAAATAATATTAAATTGTTTCTTAACTTTTTACTTTATTTTTAATTTGCTTTTGTTTTAAATTTTTATGTTAATATTATTAATATATAAATCTAAATAAAGATTATTCATATTTAATATATTATATTATTATAAAAAATCTATATATTTTATTATGATAGTAAATTTATTGTTTTAAGTTAATTTTTATTTGTGATTAGTTAGTTGAAGATGGTTAGTTCAATGCTTTTAGATAATTTTTATATTATTTTATAATTTAAATTATGTAAAAAATTATAGTATATTGGATTTTAGATTTTTTGTTATAATTTTTTTTCGTATTTAAGGTCTGGTTTTAGCAATATTATACATTAATAAAACAATTTTTTTTCTAATTTTATGAAACATTTTTTTTATAAGTTGGAGAAGAATTAGATATATGTTTATTACACGAGGCATCTTAACTATCGTAGGGGGTGGTGTCTTTCAGCCATAAGAGCATCTTACGAATCTGGTTGAAGGTGATCTGATAAGAAATAGAAAAAAGCTTCTGCTTCGAAAAAATATATTGCTTCTTGAATAGGCCATATCTAAAACAGGAATTTAAAAAAAAAGGAAATTTTTAAACATCTCGGTCATATTTATATTTATAGAATTTCATTTATTGTTAATATATGATATTTTCCGTAATACACTTTTTGATCTTTTTTCTGGGCTCTATTATTTTCGATTCAAAAAATAAATCCTTTTTGTTTATTACGTTTTTGTTCATTTCTTTTGCCAATAATCTTTTCAATGCTATTTTCGATATAGTAGTGTTCATGAACTCGGGATGAGTGGTCGGCCTCTTTCGTAATTAATTTCGTTCCATAGACAAAGGTGTTTAAAAAATATTGGAAATTTTTTTTTAGGTCATCATTAAAGTATTTCTTTACTTAGTCTATTTCAAAAAAATATTATATAAATTTTACAATTTTACTAATATATTGATTAATAAAATATAATGAGGAATTATATATAAGTAAATATAAATAAATTAAAAATTAAAAATTGATATAGTTAAAATAAAAAACTAACCTACTATATATATTGTATATATTATATATATATATATAATATTATATTATATATTATATATATTATATATATATATATATATATTATATATATATATAATATATATATATATATATTATTACTATACTATACTCATTATATATATATAGTATATAATAATGATTATTTATGTGAGTAATTAGATATTAATTGTGATATAATAAAGTTTGATATATGTGATGTTCTACGGTTTGGTTTGATATATTTATATTAAGAATTATTTTTTAAATATATTTATTGTATGATATAATATACTTATATATATAATATTATATTTATTATATGCGTGTATTATTCTTGTATAAATATATATATATATTATATTAATATATTATAATAAGGATAGGTTATTATATAATATCATATGTAATTTAATAGTATATATTCAATAATATATAATATATAAGATTTATATATATATATATGATATATATATATTATATATTATATATTATTATATATAATATTTGATATATATATATTATATATATATATTATATATATACTATATAATCATATATATTTATATATATTATATATATATATAATTATATATATATTATATATATATATTATACTATATATATACTAGAATATATATATAATATTTTTATTATTATATGCCTCTGCATTTGGGTTATTGCCTTGTTTCAAGAAATTCCATATATATATATATATATATTATTATATATATTATATTAAATATAGTTATATTATTTAAATTTTATATTAATTATATATATAATATATTACTTTATAATATATAATATTTATATTTAATATTGATATAATAGATATGCCAAAGCCCGGGAACTGGTCAGGATACCCTTCCGTAAACAAACCTTGTTATCTGATAATTTTTGGAGAAGAAAAAACTGAGAACGGAACGTTGTGTGTGTACGGACAAAATGTTAAAGAAACAATTCAATTGGCCGAGCGAGAAGGGGGGAAGGGGATGGAATGGGTTGATGGATGTACTTAGAAAGGGTAAAATCTGATTCTGGCTGAGACGCACCTTCGAAATTTGAAATACAAAGATGGATGATGTGTAAATTTAGTCTAAGTGGCTCTAGTCTGATATTCCCTGAAAATACTAATTCATATTAGACACCTGGTTGGATGAAAGAAAATAGGGCGGAGAAGAGTGAATTAAAGTTGGTTGCGATTCTATTGATGATAATCAAATTGTGGCACATAAGCTACATGGTAGACTTGGTTTGTGTAAGTATACTAGAACAATTTTCTCTTTAAGTTTATAATTTCCTAATAAAGGATGTGAGAAAGTTAAGATATGTGTGAATGTAGTATATGGTTCATATGAGTGTGGATATTGAGTGAAAAAATAACGGAGACTTTATCTTTGAGAACAATAAATATCTGATAAATTTGATGTTATTGTATCGGGATTTAAAGTCCAATATTAACTTTATTAATAAAACTTGTGTTTGTTATGCGGAAATTGAAAAAATATAAAAAATTGGATAAAGGTTTTCTCGAGAATAGGAGAAGTATTGGTCTTTGGATATTATTAGGTGATTGAGATAAAAATTTTGGTATTAAATGGATGGATAGTGAATAGGTGATTGTAAATTATTCGTTTGAAGATGAAGAGAGAGAATAGAAGGTATTTGGATTGTGTAATAGTCTGTTTAATACATAATTTCGAAATAACAATGAGTATCCATAAGTATTCCAGAGTGTTGTTGATAATATGGTATTAATTTTCTTCACTAAATCAAAAGTTTATTATTGATATTTTGATTTGTCAGTGTGTTGGGTTTTGATAAGTAATAACTTGAAAGTATTGTGATGTGTGATAAATAATTTTGAAGTATTAGGGTTAGGAACCGGAAGAAATTATTCATTAAATAGTAATGTCGCGTGACTGCGAAATATTGAGAAAATTAATAAGCAACCAAAGGGGAAGGGGCCTATTGTATGAGATAGAGTTGTATAAAAAAAAGGAAAAAAAAGGAACGAAAACTGAGGGAGAGTAGGGTATTTTCCTCAAATGGATGCTTAAGAAGGAATGAAATTTTTGTAAAATGATTGTTCATAGTATTTCAATACTCAAATTTACCGTTCTAATAAATAAATATTTTTAATGGTTCTTAAAATCAACGTCTTTGATATTGTATATTTATTTTGTTCGATAAATTATGAAGATATTGGATTAGTAAGTACTCATGTAAGTTGAATAATACTTATTAAACCTGTAATAGTATGAGCTAAAATCTGGACGCAAATGTAATGTTGAAAAAAATGATATGGCCTTTGAGGGAAATGCCCAAGTAATGCGTCATCGCAAAATTGGGGAATCTATTGTGATGTGTTGCCTAAATAGTTAGGAAAGTTAAAATTTATCTATAGTGAGTGTTCAATAGCGGAATGTTTTGGTAATGAAGAGATATGCCAATGCGGGTAAAAAAGGGGAAAAAAAAATAAAAAGTAAAGCACAGGTACGTAAGAAGAAAAATTTATAAATAGAAATGGTTATTTATGAATATAACTTTATTTATTTTTTTTTTATTTCTATAAATTATTTAATCGTTTAATAATCAGTATATCTCCTTCTTATCTGTTCATTTTAAGTCTGTTTCATTATTGTATTAATGTTTGCTATTTATCTGTTTTTAATTAATTTTGTTTATTATTAATTTCTTTTTTTCATTAAATTTGTTTTAGATGTGTAACAGACTACAATAAAAAATAATAATTTGTTAGTAATTTTATATGGCATCCATAGGTTCAACTAGTAAAAGGATAGATAATAAAAAATAAGAATTAAATTTATTATTTATTATGTTTTTTTTTTATTCATCATGATGATAAATAATAAAAAGTATACAAAAATTTAAACCAAAAATTTTGATATATTACAATAATATTTAAATTCAATTTCTCTTAATATTAATTTAATTCATTTTAAAATGTAATTAAACAAAAAGCTAATAATTATAGAAAACTACTCGCTCTATTGTACTGGTTTTCATCATCAAAAACCATGTTCTAATTCTTTTCTTTAAATTTTAAATTCAAATGGATTTGTTAAAGTAAAAATCTTTCCAGATAAATTTTGATTTTCTGCTTAAATATTAGTTATGACATTGTTTATTCTCTCTTGCTACGAGCGCTATAGTTAATGTAATCTAGGTATTTCGTCATATGTGATTCTGTTTATTTAGATTTTCTTATTCTTAAGTTGTAAAAATTCAAATATTTTATTTATAGTTCTTATAAGTAATATATATATTTGCAATTGTTCTCACACAATTTCCCTTATAATATTTTTCATTTAACTTCTCACTCCTTACTCTCCCCAGTTCGTTCCTTTTTTATTTCCTCTCCATCTATGCATCCACTTGTTTAATTTTGCATAAAACATCATGATGATTTGATATTCCGGTCCCTAACCCCAATACTGATTTAACATCCATCACATACTTCAACATATCCTTATTCACCAACACACAATCAATCATACTTTTCACCTCCAAACCATCTTTACCTATATACAACAACACTCGGATACTTATGGATACTCTTGTATTCGAAGAATGTATTACTTACACACATACCTCTCTCCTCAAAGAAATTCAATCACCTTCTTCCCATTTTCATTTTCTCTCCTAATCCAAAAGACAATCTCTCTTTCGAACCTATCCAATTAATCAATTCGCTCAACACAGTTAATCTGAAGTTTGCTTTATCCCGAACAAAACATCATTCAGATAGTCAAAGAAAGTCTCCGTTTCCTCAATATCACCCTCAAATTGACCATATACTACAATCACACATATCTTAACTTTCTCAACCTTAAATTTAACTATAAGTATTCTAGTATACTTACACAAACCAAGTCTACCATAGCTATGTGCCACAAATTGTTCATTAGAATCGCAACACTTTCTCTCCCCCCTCATTTCTCTCCACTTCAGCACACACATTTCACACCACACCACTCGTCTTCATCACATCTTTTCATCTTTGTTTCATTCACAGCAAGCAGATCAGATTTACCCTTTCTAAATACATCCATCACCTCTCTTCCCTTCTCCTCGCCAATTATTTCTTTAACATTTGTCGTACACACACACGTTTCGTTCAGTTTCTCCAAATTAAGATACAAGGTTGTTTACGGAGGGTCCTGACCAGTTCCGAGGCTTGCATATAATATATATTATTATTAATTATATATATCATTCTATATATGTATATATAATTATATATTATTTAATATATAATATATAATATATATAATATATATATTATATATATATATATATGCCAAATTCTAGATACGCAGGCAATGGATAACCCATCCAGGGAATAATATTATATAATATATATATATATATATACTATATATATATTTATATTATTATGTTTTAAATATTAATATAAGTATATATATATATATATTAATATTATATATAATGTATAGATAATATATATATCATATATTATAAGTATATATATATATAATATATATATACTATAATATATTTTCATATAATATATAATATATTATATATATATATATATATATTAATTTATATATAAATATATATGTATATTATATATATAGTAATAAATAATATATATAGGATATATAACTTATATATATATATATATATAATATAATATATATATGAACTACAATTACATATATATAAATATTTAATATAAACTATCAAACCAAACGTTAGAAATCACATTATCAAAACTTTTCCATTAATATATATATATATTATATATAATATCAATATATTATACATAGAATAAATATATATATATATTATTATATTAATTATATATATATATACTATATATATATTATATATATATATTATATATATAATAAATATTATTTATTTCTATATATATTAATATATATATATATATATTATAGTATGATATATCATAATATGTTCTTGGTTCAGTTTAATATATATTTTTTATTTTATTTATTTATTTTTATTAATTACTCTCATTAGTGAATAATATATTTAGTAATTTTAAATTATTGTTTTTAAAGAGACTAAATAAGAAATAAATAACAGAGCTCCAAATTTCTATATAAAAATCTAGCATATTAATGGTCAATATGTAAATCAGTGCATTCCTCTATTCCGAGTTTCATTGATAATCTTATATGAAATTGCGTGAAAAGATTTTGAAAAGAAATGAAAAACGTATACAAAGTTCGAAAATGGAATAATAAGGTCTCCAAATTTCATATAATAATGAAATGTACTAATTGCCAGATGTTTCTTTTTTGAAAATTTCTTTTAGATTAATATCAGCTTATGATATTGAAGCAATATTTTATTATTTTTTTCCAGCATTCACAGATCCGTGGGGATGCAAGAGCTGACGCCCCTTCGTAGTTAATAGTGCTCGGTGTATGATACATTTAGTTTGCCTTCACTAAAAGGTAATGTGACAATGGATAGTTGTCCTAAGAACCTGATATATAAAAACGTGTGAGTCATTAAGCACAATGATGGTATTCTATATATATTATATCTCAGAGGGGCAGTGTTTAAGGAGTGGTGGCGAGAGAGAGAAGAAGTGTGAATAAAATAGCAGGAAATGAACGTATTATTTAGTTGAAAAGAGGAGATGAAACTGGCTGTTCGATAACAAGAAAAGGGGAGATAATGAGGGAAAGGATAATAAATTGAAATATTATGAAGATTTAATATACAGCTGGATAGAAGATGGTTTTGTATAGGTAATGAGATGTACTATAGAATGAAGTGAATGATATATTAAGTAGGTTGGTTTTATAGAAAATAAAAAAAGATAATGGTAAATTACGGATGATAATAGAATTTGTAGCTGAGGCGAATTACGACACTAGCCGGAATGGTTAAGGAATATATAAACCGTAATAGAAATATGATAAAGTAGGCAATATTATAGCAGATAATAGTACAGTAACAATAGGAGTAAATTAGCACTTAGGAATGCGAGGAATGTATATGTTTGCTCAATTATATAATAGGATAGGCTAATATATGACGACGGGGTTTATATGTTATAAATTAAAATGGGGATATATATATATATTAATTTAAAATTAGATGTTGGATACCCGGTATAATATATTTATATATTATTATATATATATATATATAATATATATATAATATATATCTTATATATATATACGATCACTAAATGATTACTACCTATATTCTCTCCATCTACTTCGGTATAGGCGCTCATATAATACAGGATATATTATATTTCTAATAAATAATAAAAGATCACCCAATCTGACATCATACTATATATATATATAATATAAATTTGTAGACGCGAGATGCCATTTAGTAGTTAGTATATAATAGTAAGTAATAATATAACGATATATATAAGCGTTAGTCTGGAGTATATATATACCCGTGCGCGGCGTAGAGTATATATTAATTAGGTAATATAAATAGATATATAAGTTAAGTCTTATAATGACATAGTATATATATTACTATAAAAGTTAGATCGGTTCGCAGTATATTATTGTATATTATAGTATATTATATAAATAATTATATATTAAAATTAATTTTATAACGAAATATAAGAGCAATATATATATAGTTAGAGTTACGTTTGAGTCAAGGTAAGAAGAAAATATTTAGGATAGAGATAAGTATATAGTAAGAATAGGATTAATCGAATATTTTTACTGTAATATATCATATACTTGAGTAAATATCAACATTACAATAAATAAATAATAAGAAATTATTATATATAATATAAAATAAACTAAAAAGGTTTTACAAATTTCATATCTTTGAAAATATAACTATGATAATAAAAAAATATAGTCTGATTCTACTGAAATATATCAATAAAAGATATAATTTAGGTGTTAAATCAACAAGCTGATTTAGGTGTTGAATGGCGCTTGTCCTTCTTTTATGTCCATTTCACATGTGTTCGCGGCCCACCTCAAATTTTTATTCGCTGTGACAAGGCTCGGCATCTTTTACTATTTTTGCCATCCCTCCGTTCGCGTCAGTTCTCCTGATTCTCTCTTCTCATTATCACGTTCTCCTATTGTCATCTTAACCGTTTCATTTCTCTGGTTTCATCTCTCTATCTCTTTCTCTCTCTCTCTTTCATTGTCATCAATTCCTGTTCTACCCTTTCTTTCTTGCATCAGATTTACGACCACTCCTTTGCGTCCTGAATCTTATTGGATCGCACCGTTTACGAGCAAAGGTCGTCTACTTCTACCGGTGATTCACATAGGTGAGAGACCAGGGATCATTGATGACGTAACACTATGAGTTTCGTCTATGTATCCGTTTAGTCTTCTATTTTATTAAGTTGAGCAAGGTATGCATATAATATATATATATATATATATTAGTGAGTGAGTGTATATTATATTAATAGGGATAATATAATAATATAGTATATAATATTATGAGTGTGTGTGGTGTGTGTGTGTGTGCACATAATTGTTTGTGTATATGATACAAAAGCACAATTTGCGACAATATCTCAAATTAAGAGTCATGATAAGAAGAGCATTTGGTGGCACAGAACGACTGGCAGCTGCAATGAAAATGTATAAGATGGAAAGACGCGTGCTTGCGCCACTTCGCCTTATGAATATCGTTACATAACTATTGTCCCCGTCTGTCGGATTTTTCACTCGAATCCGAAGGGAGCTAATAAAGACTATGAATGACTGAGAATGCGAAACCAAATGCATAATCCTTCAACAGATCGATATATGGAGGGAGAGGCTCTCTCTGTAAATGTTTGCAGGGAGGGGGGAGAGAGAGAGAGAGACAAGAAAGAAGCTGTCACACACGTGCCCAAAGAGCACACCTGCCGGTAGGCGGAGACTAACGGCACGAACGGCCAATAATAAAACTATATGAAAACGGGTAACCAATTACGTTTAGGGCGTCCATCTGTCGTTCCACCAGGTGGATTAGTAAGAGGGAACGCGCCCGGCGGCGTCCACAATCAATTCAGTCACTCGGCAGACGAGGAGCTGAGCGAATGTGTTCGCTCCAGCTCCTATCACCGATTCCATTGCTTTCGATAGTCGCTATAAAAACACCTGTAGCTTCAATTTAATCTCTCTCTTCGAAGCCATGTGAAATCGTGAGATATTATGAGTGACATTCAAAAATTAAATACATTATTTCAAAAAATAGTTCGTTAATTGTGTATTATGCCTAAAGGATTTTTATTAAAGAGATTGGAAAGTATGAGTGTATTAGAAACAGTGCCATACAGACCGTGGTGTGAGGGGGACCAACAAGAAAGTCCCGTAGATTTTAGTATTAAAAATAAAAAGAAGATTGTCACCAATGGGGAGACTACGGATGTTAGAAGTCAGCTTTTTGTCAGAACTCCTGATTCAGGATTCAACAGTCCATCAGAAAGTGAGTTTTTAAGAAAGCAATCTAGTCTTTTTTCTCCTGTGAATAGTATTTGTAATTTATATCAAAAATCTTCAAACTTGCAAGGAGACGAACAAATCGCACCCCTTGCGTTAATAAAAAAGAAAGTCTCTTCGTCAGAAGAAGAAAGACTTTCTCCGAAAGTAACAAATTCTCTTCAAGAATCGATTTTAAATCTTCATTCACCTCTTAAGGATCCAAATTTTATTTTAACATCTCAAGCGAATGCATTTCAAATACTTTCTTCCTATTGGTCTAATGCGCCATCATCGTTCAATAATTCAGTACCTCTTAGGTCGTTAGCATACGATTTAAGCTTGTCCCATTCTAATTATAGAAATACGAGCGATATAAATGAACAGAATGTAAATTTATCACTTTCATTTGCTCATACGACACCAAGTAAGAGCCCTCCTCCATCGCCAGATGTAACTGTAGTTTCTCCAATTAAGAGAAAGACGCCATCATGCACTGTCACACCAGAAAAGAAAAAATCAATTAAAAAGACCAAGACTTCACGTCGGCTCAACTTTGATGAAGATAAAACATCTCCTGTCTCGGGAACGATAATTCGTCAATTAGAAGAAGGTGAGGAGCCTCTTGTCGTTAGAAAGGGGGATATAGACCCTGCTTATAACGTGGTTGAAATCACTGAAGAGGCCAAGGCTGAGCTCTCTAAAATAGAAAATAAAATTGGAGATTACGTTTGTCGCCTTTGCAAAGAGTTATATGATGATGCCTTTGGATTAGCGCAGCATCGATGCTCCAGGATAATTCACGTTGAATATCGTTGCCCTGAATGCGACAAAGTATTCAACTGCCCAGCAAACTTGGCATCTCATCGTAGATGGCACAAACCTAAAGGTAACGCTTCAATGAACTCTTCAACATCGAAAGGATCAAAAATTGATTCGTTTAACGACAATGATGCTTCAAAATCTTCTTCCAGTGACACATCTCAAACTGATCTCTATACAAATAATAATAATAATATTAATATTAATAATAATAATAATACCAACAAAAATAAGAATATCGAAACCACTAATTCTGAGCCTCCAGACTTAATTCCATTACCTGAAATTAATTCATATTCAT
>JABUQX010057190.1:25000-30000 GCA_015478945.1 Trachelipus rathkii | reverse complement strand
ATATATATATATAAAGATTATTTGAAAGATATATAGAAAGACTTTAAACTTTAATTCATTATTATCCTAAATAAATATATTTATTAAAATTCAAATTTAAGAAGTAAAAAAAAACTATAAATAAATGAAAATTTAAAATATAAAACATATATGAAATACTTTAAATAGAAAAGAATGGAATGAAAATAAATAAATGATCGTAATGAATCTTCAAGCGACGCATAAATGATATTCTCTAAAAGTATTTAAATCGTTATGAAAAATATTAATGAGTTCGTATTTTGATTGAAATGTTGTTTCGATTACCTTGATCTACTTTTAATCAATAAAGTTCGATTTCTAATTTAAACAATTGATTAATTGTTTTTAATAAAATAGTTAAAATTTAAACACTTTACAAATTTTCATGTAATTGAAATAACGTTTAAGCAATAATATACATAAATTTTTAAAAAACTATAGTTGATCAATGCACCGGGAGAGGTCTACTTTGAAACATATAGGTGCGGTGCAGTGCCGAAAATTTCTATTAAAAACGTTATGATAACCAAATGTGGTTGAACTTTTAAAGGTCCTCTTTATAGCATTATGAAAGCCAGTTTCATATTGTCTCATCAATAAACTACCATTTATTAGGTTCACCTATAAATCTGCACTATAAAATGGAGTACATTACGATCTTAATAATTTACCAAAAAAAAATTATTTCTTGTTCTTTTTATATCTAATCACTTTTGCAAATAATTATCGATATAAAAATTAAAATAATCTGGAATGAGTCGCGTATCTCAATGAAACTCCGGAGAGACGTTTCATCTGGTTTCCGTTATTTTCCATTTTTTTTTAATGTATTGAAGTTCACAACTGTAATAAGCTAACCAGAGATTATATTCAGACATAGACCAGCTATGATAATTTCAGCCATATACTGAAGTATCTGAAAGTCTTTAATTATGACTGATGAAGAAAGCAATACCAAATCATCAGCAAACAAGATAACATTAGACATTAGAAATCCCAGTCTATAGGTCCTATTTTATTTTTAGCAATACTTTATAGTAGTTCATCAACATATTTACAGAAGAAGAGGGGTAAAATCCTCCGTCTTACTCCGTTCTTTACCCGCCAAGTATTTGAAAAGCTATTTTATATTTACCATTTACAAATTGATTTTTGTAAACAATAAAATCAGAGGTTTTAAGATACTATTCGGGAATATTCATAGCACTTAAATTTCTAAACATAAACTCGTAATTTATTTATACCAGAAAGCCTTGACAAAAATCAAGAAAGTAATATAGGCCTCCGATCCTTTAGTCAAACAACTCACAATGGTTTCATTCAGGAAAACATATCCGTTTCTGTAGAGTAAATGATCATAAAGTGTAGCAAAATCTTACAATCTATCCAATATAAACCTTTCAATTAACTTCGGGAAAACAGATGACACTAGAATTATTGATCTGTAATTATAAATGTATGACAATCTCAGTATTGGTCTTTGATTACTGGAGTAACAACACCACTCAGCAATTTGGTCAAGAAATAATTATACTTAATGCAAGCATTTAATAATTCAGCTACTAAAATTTCGAAATTTTCAGTACCCAACTTCATATGAAACAAATGTATATATAAACAGAAAGATTGGCATAGTTGAAGGGATAAATAGAATCAAAGAAATGGAATAATATGAAATGAAAAAAAATTGTTAATAAAAATGATAGTTTGCATCAATTATATATATATATATATATATATATATATATATATAATATATATATATATATATTATATATATATATATATATATATATATATATATATATATTATATATATATATATATATAATATAAATATATATATAATATATATATATTATATATATATATATATATATATATATATAAATATATTATACTATAATATATATTATATAATAATATTATATTATATATATAATATATATATATACTATATATAATATATATATATGATATATAATAATATATATATAATATATATATATATATATATATATATATAAAACCCAGAGTCAGGAGGGGTTGAAGAGGTCTGCCCCCCCCCCTGAAATTATTAAACGATCAAAATTTTGTTACGATTTAAATCTCTTAATTTTAAATTATAATAATAATGAAAATAATAATCATAGCAAATTAAGAATATATATACTAATAAAAATGAGGAAAACATATAGAGTAAAACACATTAGAAATTTTATTGGCACTGAAAACAATTGGATACTGTTTCAAGTCACCAAGATGGACAATTATTTTAATAGAAAAAATAGGAAAGATTTTCCACGACACAAAATGGACAAAACTAATATGAATATACGAAACAAAGTGGGCGGAAAATTATAATGGATTGCTACGATTTAAAGAAGTTTTTAAAGCAATTAATTAATTATTTATTGAAGCTTTAGAGAAGCTTGAGACGGATGAATATATTGTACCTTCTTCAAAAACCTCAAATCTTTTGAAATTTGTAGTCACTAGAGAATTGATTATATAAGTTTAATTATGATTTCAACTTTATTCCCCTTCACTCTCTCAACACGTACTACATTACGGTCTCCATCGTTAGTGAAAGCAACTGCTCTTAATCGTATTGAAAATGTAAATTTCCTGTTTTGAAAGATTTTCGAGCAAACATCGAGAAAAATTTTAAGCATTTTGGAAGTTACAATAGAACTGCTTTCAGTTAATGTAGAAATGAGAATACCGCTTGTTAAAATCAATGTCAAATGAAAAGACAGCAATTGCAATTCCTTTACTGGATGATTTTTCAAACCAGTTGAAGAAAAAGTGCGTGAGATGCAGATCCATTCTCACAAACCTTAGTAAAGTTATCCCATCGATATCTATTAAAAAAAAATTTACGAATTTTTTAAATAAATTTGATATATATATACCTATATATATATGTATATATATATATATATATATATATATATATATATATATATATATATATATATATATATATATATATATATATATATATATATATTTATTTTATAAATAAATTTTATATATATATACCTATATATATATATATATATATATATATATATATATATATATATTATTAAATGATTTATATATATATATATATATATATATATATATATATATATATATATATATATATATAAAAATTTACAATTTTTTAAATATATATATATATATATATACCTATATATATATATATATATATATATATATATATATATACAGTCACATTTGGATATTATTAAGGATTTTAACATTTATCTTATACTCAAAACGTATAATACAAAAAGATATTTCTGCTCAGAAAAGTCTCAAAACACTTTCTAAATTGTACAGGAGAGGAAGACTAATACAGCTGATTTTAATTTGTACTCTTCATAGTTACACGAATATAGATGAGAGAAGTTAGCAATCATTTGGCTGTTAAGAAAGCAAGTAGAAGAATTTTTTTATATACAAATTAGCATTATTTTTATTCTGAAATTTCTATCAATGATAGCTTATTTTACTTTTATATACCCATTAGGTATTCAAGTAAGATATATGTATATATATATATATATATATATATATATTATTATACATATTATTATTGGTTATTATTATTATTATATATTATTAGATATATTATTATCTTTCCCTCTCATTATTCTATTTTCTATTTTAAGAATATGATATTATTATTATTATTATTATTATTATTATTGTTATTATTATTACATATTATATTATTATTATTATTATTATTATTATTATTATTATATATTATTATTAAGTTGTTATTATATTATTATATTATTATTATTATTGTACATTATTACATATTATTATTATTATTATTATTATTATATTATATTATTATTATATTATTATTATTATTATTATTATTATTATATATTATTAATATTATTATTATATTATTATTATTATTCATACATATTACAAACATATTACATATACGTATTATATATTATTATTACATATATTATTATGATATATATTATTATTATTATTATTACATATACATATTATTATTATTATATGTTATATATTATTATATACATATTATTATTACATACATACATACATACGTATTAAATAATATATTACATATATTATTATTATTATTATTATATTATTAGGTTATATATATTATTATTATTATTATTATTATTATTATATTATTATTATTATATATATATATATATATTAGTTATTATTACATATTATTATTACTTTTTATATAGGATCCATATTATAATATTACATACATATATTACATTATTATATATTATTATTATTATTATTCTATACATACATATATATTATTATTATATATATTACATACATATATACATATATATATATATGATATATGTTATATATATATATATACATATATATATATATTATATATATATATATATATATATATATATATATATATATATATATATATATATATAAATATATATATATACTCTTTGGAAAAATTACTGAGTTCTCTTTTGAATTTAAAAATTCATTTGCCCATGAACTCTATCTACAACAGAGATGGTCACATGTGTGCCATTTTTATTAAGCACTACAATATATATAATATATATATATATATATATATATATATATATATATATATATATATATATTGTTATTATATATATATATATATTTATATTTTTTTAAATATATATATATATATTATTATTATA
Source organism: Trachelipus rathkii (assembly GCA_015478945.1). NCBI lineage: Eukaryota > Metazoa > Arthropoda > Malacostraca > Isopoda > Trachelipodidae > Trachelipus > Trachelipus rathkii. The sequence goes on along the minus strand of JABUQX010057190.1, from coordinate 25,252 downwards.
TACATATAGCAATTAGGTTATATATATATATATATATATATATATATATATATATATATATATATATATATATATATATATATATATATATATATATATTTTTTTATTAAATATATATATATATATATATATATATATATATATATATATATATATATACATATATATATAAATACAAGTGTCATTGAAAATTACAAATACAACATTAAAAAGTAATATGCACGATAACAATTAAAACTAAATCAAGCTAAA
>JABUQX010057190.1:12500-15000 GCA_015478945.1 Trachelipus rathkii | reverse complement strand
AGGCTTTTTTTTTTTTTTTTTTTTTTTTTTTTTTTTTTGTGGGTAGGGGATTGCTGTGTTTTAAATTGCTGTTTTATGATGGTATATTGTAGTTGATTGAACAGGCATGCCGGTTTTAAGGGAGTGTGTAGTACTGTATTTAATAATTGTTGAAAGTTTATTTTTGGTGCAAAATCGTAATTGTTTTATGTGTCCTTTTTCGTGCATCCGATTTGCAGAGTCAGAGAATTTTTTTTTTAAACAAAGAAGTGTTTTTAAGTCATTTTATATATTAAAGGAGAAAAAAACGAACAAATCAGATTGTATTCAGTTTTTAATATTGGAGTTTCGTTTAATTAGTTCTTAGATTTTCAAAACTGACTCCTAATAGTACTATTTTTTTTTTTTTAATTTCATCAATAATAATCTAGCATGTAAATTTTGAGATTATTAGTTAAAAGACAATGCTAAACCACTCCTACGTTTTTATTTTATTTATATTTATTAAAATAAAAATATTTATAAAATATAAAATTTATATATTATATATTATATATTATATATTATATATTATATATTATATATTATATATTATATATTATATATTATATATTATATATTATATATTATATATTATATATTATTTATTATATATTATATATTATTAATATATATTATATATTATATATTATTTATTATATATTATATATTATTAATATATATTATATATTTTATAAATTTATAATTTATAAATTTATAAAATTAAAAAATATAAAAATATTTATTCTGCTCTCTAAATTGCATCAATGCTTTGTCAAAAAGTAAACAATATGATTCGCTACGAAACATGATAGTTACAGACCCCTACACGCGGCTCTTGTTACTTCATGAAGGAGGTGAATAGGGCTTCTGTCCATGAGACTGTTTGCTTCGAATCGAACCAGGATCTGATACCTGGGGATTTATAGGAAGTGCGGAGCAGTATTTTAACCGAACTGAGCTAAGGGAATATTTTACTGTCTATAGTAATAAAAAGTTTTTATTTTCGCTTCAACTCGTTATTAACAATACATGTGATACCTTTACACCACCTGGCATTTAGAACTAGGGAACCTCGACCGGGGCGGAAATTTTGCCGGGGCCGGGGCCGGGGCCGGGACCCCGGTCCTTCGTAAGCCGGGGCCGGGGCCGGGGCCGGGCCGGGGCCGGGGCCGGGGCCATTAGAAATGTAAGTCAAAAACACTGAAAGTCTTAAAAACTTAGGATTGAAAATTAAATAATATTTCAATTAAATAATAATTTTAATTAAAAATGAATTCATTTAATTATTAATTAAATAAATATTTTCGAAAGAAATTTTAAGAAAATAATTGATTTCCTAGAAGAATAAGTTGTATTAAATATATATAATATATAATATTATATATATATATATATATATATATATATATATATATATATATTATATATATATATATATATATATATATATATATATATATATATATATATATATATATATATATAATTTTTATTACACTTTTTAAAAACCAAAAAGTGTAACTAGAATTATAAAAGATAGAAACGGAGAGATTCTTATGAGACCGGAAGAAAGAAATGATAGATGGACCGATACCTATGAAGATGTGCTAAATTAGAATACAGAGAACAAGAGGAAGAAGCTGCAGATCAGATGAGGGAGGAGGAAGAGGAGGATGAAGGCGGAGAGATAACGGTGGAGGAATATGAAGAGGCAATAAAAAGGATGAAGAAGGGTAAAGCTCCGTTAGAGGATGGAGTGGCTGTGGAGTTGGTGTTGGAGGGAGGAGAGGAGCTGAAAGGGAGAAATAAGTTTGATGAGCAAGTGTTGAAGAGAGGGAAAGGTGCCGGAAAAGGTTGGGGGACAAATCAATAAATAATACCGATATACTAAAGGTAAAGGAGATGTTTTGTAAGCTGTAATAATTATAGGGGTATCTCACTGATGGACCATCTGACGAAAATATACGAAAGAATATTGGAGAGGAGGTTGAGAGAGAAGGTAAAGCCGAGACTTGGAGAAGAACAGTACGGGTATAGAAGGGGAAGAGGAACGACGGACCTCTTATTCACACTGAGAATGGTCTCGGAGAAGATGCTGGAATATGGTAAGAGATTCTTTGTAACCTTCATCGATCTGCAAAAGGCATTCGATTCGGTGCCAAGGAAAAAGCTCTGGAGAGCTATGGAGAGGAATTATGGAGTGAAAGGTAGATTAAAGAAGGCGATAGAAAGTATGTATGAGAAATGCAGCTGTAATGTTAGAACTGAGTGCGAGAACGATAGATGGTTTGAGGTGAAAACAGGAGTGAAGCAGGGAAGTGTTTTATCACCACTGTTGTTTATATTATATTTAGAAGTGGTGATAAGGAAAGTGAAAGAGAGACTGGGAGAATTTGAAGGGGACATAATGGCATATGCGGACGATCTGGCATGTTGGAGCGAGAGAGAGGAGGCGATTCGGGAGGTGGTGGAGTTGTTT
>JABUQX010057190.1:0-2500 GCA_015478945.1 Trachelipus rathkii | reverse complement strand
TATATATATATATATATATATATATATATATATATATATATATAATATAAAAATATATTATACTATATATACTATATTATATACACATATAATATATTTATATATAGATATATATTATATATACCTATATATTTATATATTACATACTATATATAATACTATAATACATATATATATATATACGCACTATATATATATATATATATATTATTATATATATACTATATATATATATATATATATATATTATATAATATATTACTATATATATATATACTACTAATAGCTATATATCAATCTATAACTAGAGCTAACTATATCACTTCACAAATTTCACACTATCAGCGTATTACTCTATATAGGGATATTATATATATACTATATTGATTATACATATATGTACGTACTCGGTTACATTCGATATAAAAACGTTTATAAAGTCGACATAATATGTAAAGTGCTAACCAAAGATTTTCTGGGTACACAAGTTGGAAGAAAACCTTGTAGAAGTCCTGTTGTAAAAGCCGAAACCTAAGATTGCCTTCTTTCCTTGTTGTATATTTCATTCAAGGTCACTCCGACGTGACTCTGTCACCCCTACTGGAGTGCCTACTGCGCAATTCAGTTAGTACAGAAGCCAATATAGGTCGGAGATCGGCTAAACAGCTTGCTCCTCTCTCGCCGTAAACAATTGTAAAGGTTATCCAAAAGACCCCATTTAAAATAATAATTACATATTGTAAGAATAAATATTTCTTTTTCTTGGCAACAAATAGTTAAAACACTTAGCATTTGTGTTCTTGGAATATGAAATCGCAGTTATGAAATGCATCATTATAAAGAAAGAGCGGCAACAGCACCAATCATCGTACAATGAACTCTGAAAAAACACAAAACAAAAAAAAATAGTAAATAAAAAATGAAGTCTGGGTGAAGAGGAAAAATAAAATATGAATTCATCATTGCTTTACGAAAAGTTTACAGACATATTTTATGTAAATTTATCCGAAGCGAAATTCACTCTTACGTGTTCACACAAACTATAGTTATATACATGGGTAACAACGATATCCTATAACTTACGATTATCGGAAAAAATAATAGATATCTGATAGCATTACCCTCACAAGGACTAATAATAATAATAATAATAAATTAATAATAATAATAATAATAATAATAATAATAATAATAAATAAAAATAATAATAAGCAGTATCAGACACGACTAAAGCAAAAATTAAAAATGATAATATTAATGATTAAGTATTAATATTAATATTTAATATTAATATTAATATTAATATTAATAATAATTAATAATAATAATAATAATAATAATAATAATATAATAATAATGAATAATAATAATCAATAATAAATAATAACTAATAATTAATAATAATATATAATAATAATAATAATAATCAATAATAATGAATAATAAAATAATAAAACTATAATTAAAACAGCCAAAATAATAAATATAATATTCTTCAATTAAACCTTGCAAACCTAGTTTTAACTCTCATTTGATTGTATGGTCTTTGTTGCAGGTACACCGTTTTCAAGAATTTCCATCATTAAAAATTCCAGAAACAATACTATTTATATATTATCCCTGAATCGGGAAAAATATTTTCTTCAAAATACCCAAAAAGTAATTTCTCTGAAAAAAGAATGTAACAATCTTTCTGCTACTTGGCTAAAGTATCAACTTCAAACTTCCCTTCTTTCAATGGCTTCATTGAAATTCTAGGGATGATGATGATGATCACTAATACTAAATACTGATCTTATGAAACCCTAGTCAAATACTTCCTCATTTCAAGGAAAGATAATGCGACTGATTTTTTTGAAAATTTTCTCACCCATGAGCTACTATATACCTATAACCTACTCCACTAATCTACTATACTATATACTATATATATATATCACTATACTCTCATTATTAATACATCAATATAATAATAATCATGGTAATAATAATATAATACATAATCATAATAATAAAATACCTTTTAATTATAACTATAATAATAGATAATAATAATACAACAACATCAACACATCACATAATCACATAATAATAATAATAATAATAAAAGAAAAGATGAATTGATGTAAGATAAAATAATATCAAATGAACCGGTCTGTTTCTTCTGTGCCTGGAGCTGCCACAAAGGCACGTCTTCACGTTGCTCATTTTCTATCTCACTAACCATCGACGAGAGCTTCCGGGCACCTCAGATGAGGAGAAAATCCTTTGGCGATTGTCTTATCGACACTTCCTGGGTAGCCTCACATGCATAATCACACATACATTATTCCAATATGTGTTCTTTGATGTTGCCTCTTTATAATCGTATACTCTGCACATGATTCTATGAAGATAGAGGGAAAACTGTCACTATATGTATATATATAGGTAAGCTTTTTAGCTTTTCAACCCATCTAGTAGAGATCCGAGCCTACTCAAGTCCTAGCAACATTCTCTT
>JABUQX010057189.1:0-12426 GCA_015478945.1 Trachelipus rathkii | reverse complement strand
GAAGCTGCGGTTTCAGAAGTGATTAAAAAGGCCTCTAACAGAGTGGTAGCGCCTTTACGCGGGTTTTCATTTCTTCTCTTCAGCATTTTGCCTGGAATTCACCTTGAACGAAACCCAGTTAATGGCTTATGATTATGTAGTTTGGATTTCTGCTAAAGTCTTAAATTTTCATGCGCTTATAATGATTGTTAATAATTAAAGGGGCTTTTGTTTATTATAATAGATTTGATATTGTGTAAATAAAAGCGTTTTAACATTGTTGGTTTTAATTTTACAACTTGAGCGAAATAGTACCTTAATAAGTCGTAAGGGGAAGAAAAAGGGAAACTGTAGAAATAAGGGAATAAGTTTATTGGTATTGTAGGAAGCGGTATATGCTGTATTTTGTCTAAGAGTGCCGTCGAGTGACTTAAAGGACTGATTGGTTGGGAAAAAAGAAACAAAAGTGCGGTTTAGGAGATGGTTAGAGGATGTGTGATCAAATCTTTACAGGTGAAACAAAATGATGAGAAAAATTGCAGGAAGAGAAGAATAAAAATGTATTTAGGTTTCATGGAATTTACAACAGGCGATGATAGAGTTAATAGGAAGGTTTATGGCAGGTGTTAGTGATATATGGTGTGGGTGGTAGGTATGAATTGAATAAAAGTATGTATGACGATAGTGAAGTCTGTGTGTGTGAAAAAATAAATGGTGTCAATGGTTGAGTGGTTTAGGATTAGAAGAGAGAGGGTTGAGACAGGGTTGTGTTATGTCTCCTTGGTTATTCAATTGTATATTGAATGCGTTATAAAGAATTCAGGTGGGGATCGCAGAATGGTTTAGAATGGTGGAGAAAGAAGATTGGAGTGCCCTAACCTAAACTATATCGGATTAATTGCGTCTGTGGGGTTGGCGAATCTTGAAGAAAGTTTGACGATAAATGGGTAGAAGATTTGGCAGGTGTGCTTAGAAAAGGAGTGCTTGAAAGTTAACGTGGAATGAGTAAATTTTATGGTTGTGAGTGAGGACACTCCTCAGTGTGAAGTTAATGTTAGATGTGAGCAGCTCGAACAAGTGTCTAGTTTTTAAATATTTAGGTATTAACTTCTATGAGAAGGGAACGGACGATGCAGAGTCTAGTAGGAAATATGTGTGGATGGCAGGAAGGTGGCTGCGTGCCAATTAAAAATCTTGGTGGATGTAAAAGGACAAGTCTTGAGTGTCTAGGATTTTACATGAGGGTTATTTTAACGTTTAATTGTATATAGGGAGACTAAATGGTCGTAATAATAACAATATAGATTCAAAGTTCAATGTGTTCAGATGGACAATCTTAGGGTTGCTAGTTAGAAGAATTTAAAAGAGAGAATGAAATGATTAGAGAAGTGGGTGAAGAAAGGGGAAAAATGAAGAATAAAGAAAGTATGTTGAGATGGTTGTCATATGGAAAAGAAGGAGGTCTTGGTTTACCGATGTATAAATGCAGTGGTTTGGAAACGACGGCTGGAACCACCAGAAACACAAACAAACAAAGTTCAAAGTAGTTCGTTACGAAATAAAAAAGGATAACTAAAAGTGGCATTGTGAGGGGGGTATGTTGTGGCCCACCTGGGCCAAGGGATAGACCCCTTACTTTGACGATCTACCATAGTGAGTGTCCATCGGTCCCCATTGAACTTTAGGGTGGGATTCTGACGCCATGGTTCAACACTAATTAATACTGAGGGGCGGTAGGCTTGGCTCTTTTCACTTGGTTCTTTTCTTCTTACTGCTTTTCTTTCCGATGCCCGTCGCACCTTACCTTTTTTTTTTTTTTTTCCCCCCCCATTTCTTGGGAAAATAAATGAAGATGGAAGAGAAGAAGAAGAGTATATATATATATATATAATATATATATATATATATATATATATATTATAAAATATATATATATATATATATATAATAATATAATATATATATAATATATATATATATATATATATATATATATAAATAAATATACTACTCGTTCAAAAAAAAACGTACCAAACTGAGTAAATGTCACCTCGCAGGAACGAAAGGCCCCTAACCCATGAAAACCCCACGACCAACACAGACGACAGCGATCAGTGTACTATTAACCACCTTCGCCAATAAGTCCTGCAGTATTGGGGCCGTCACCCCAATTAAATAGTTAGGAAAACATAAACCCACGTAGACCTGGAGAGTGGGGGTAGGCTATGTGGGGTATATTGAGCAAGAGATTCATCACGTACGAAAGGCCGACTCCGAAAAAACATGGTAGAGGATAGGCGTCAACTTGCAATGTGCGTTCAGATAACAACACTCCACGCCGAAGGACACGGGTACCGGGAAACTTGGTGACTTCGGGTGTATCCACACCAAGGATTGCAAGGTGGTACAAGGGACAGGAAACCCGACACCTAATCGCCGGGCCGAGAACAAGTAGGCCCAGATATACAATTCCGTGGAAGACCAATTTATCGTATTGCGTGCATTACGATGACGCCACACAATTGCACACATCTGCAGATACAGCTGGTGAGTACACGCACCAGGGAGATTAACAACAGCGTCGACGCCTTGCGGCAACAAAATTTACCGACCGGGAGCCTGCATAGGTCCCACCAAAACACCACCGGCACATCGAAGCCGGACTGCATTTGCCAGGAACACATCATTGCGCAATTGCAAGTTCTTTAGATGAGTCGAATATGTCTCTGTACGCCTAACAAGCGTGCTAGAGTATACCACAACCTATGAGGAGTTGCGCAAGCAATGGCGCAGTATCGCCGTTTAGGAGGCGGTTATAGTCTGGAGGCATCTCTTTATCGGGCCTACGGAGTTCACACCCATGAACTCTACAGCCGTAAGGTATGTCACAAACATCCTCGAACCATTTGTCGTGCTATATACATCGAGCCATAAACATCATGCATAACAATGCAAGACCAAACAAGGCTTAATGTATGAACGACACCTTAGGACTGTCAAATTACGAGTTGGAGTGGCTAGCATATAGGCACCTGCAACCCATCGAACATTTGTGGATATCCGAAACGTCGAATCCACAGCTGTACACCTCACAAACCCCCCGACCTGCGACAGGCATGCACTATGGATCCAAATCACTGTCCAATACATCCCACGCATCGAGGCATGCCAGACAGGGGTCAGCCAGTCCAAACCGTGCCAATTGCCATACCAAGCGTCAAGAAATAAACCATCAACAACCGAAAAACCATCACAGTGATAGCCGGGGGTCTCACTTTGGATTAAACGCATCGGCCACATACAGAACCCATTCGCAGGCCCCCAGGGATTCAAGCCCTCAACAATTCTTAGCCATTGTATAATGTGTAGCTCATGCATGTTATTTGCATAATAAAATACACAGCGCCCATACTGTTCCTTTCTGTGACTTGCTAAATCAATGACCCAGTGTGTTGTGCTTTTTACGAGTAGATAAATATATATATATATATATATATATATATATATATAGATATATAATAGAATATATATATATAGTATATATAATATATATATATATATATATATATATATATATATATATATATATATATATATAAATATAATAATATATTATTATATATATAATATATATCAGTACAGAGATATGGCGAAAATGCTACACTCAGGTCGCATTACGCATGTACCTATGAACGCACACATAAACACATGGGGACGACCATAAATGAGTTAATTAATGTATTGATTAAGTACGACAAAAAGTCAAATTAATGTATTGGCTACTGCTGCTGTTGCGACAAGACTTCTCATCTCCTTCGTTCATCGTCATCGCTCGCTCCCTGTACCTCGTGGACCTATTAATATATTTTTTATAAAATAGTTTGAAGATTTAACTTTTATATATATTAATTTAAATACAAATAAAATAAATAAATAAAATAAATAAAAATAATAAAAGTTTGCCCAATAATCTCCCGTTCGCTCTGAAGGTGCAGTCTTTTATGATGCTCCACAGCCCTTCCGGAACGTTTCACAGCATGCACTTTCTTCCGAATGGTCTGCATCCCAAATAGAAAATGGTGTACAATTGTAAAAAAATTTCGGAGATTGTATAGAGATGCGCAGCGAATGTTAGAATAGAAGAAGATGGAGGAAGGATGATACGGAGAAGAAGTCCTGAGCTTGGATCCCCTCCGGTCACAAAGAATCCACGAGCGCATGAGAAGGAAAGATGAGGAAGAAAATGAGAAGTATGCAAGGAGAATGAAGTCTCATGTTTCCGAGCAAATGATCCCACTACATCGGGGCGAAGCCTCGTGCGAGTTATACAACATCGTTTTAGCCATATATGTCCTTATATATGTTCATATACCTTAGGAATAATATGGGTTTCAAGTCTGAAGGGCTGGGCCCACCCGCCAGTGATAGGGTCCAACTAAAATAAAAGAAAGTTCAGAGTGCTAGACAAAGAGGAAGAAAAAGAGAACGAGAAGGAGAAGGAGGAAGAGAAAAAAAGAAGAAGTCGAGTCGCACCTACATCGGTGCTGAGTTGTGCGGTGGGATGACAGTGGAGTAAACATTCTTAATAACAATAGCCTCGCGGCACATAGATCCTAAGTCTAGCATGTAAAAAACCTTAATTTATATATTACAAAAATATGTATACTAGTATATATATTTAATTCTTGTTAATTAAATTTAAATATTTTTATAAAGGATCACTTAATTTTTAAACTCTAAATATTTATTTTTTCATGGCAAATAAATTTCTTTTTTTTTAATTTTGACTCAAAGTGACTAATCTTATTTTTCAGATTTTGAAAAAAATATTTAATTAAAACTCCAATTTTCAAACGTTATTTATTTGAATCTATAATGTAAATATTGTTTAATTAAAATGATGCATTTTATAACTAAAAAAATAGTTTTATTACCCTCAAGGGTTTATCTTGTGCATAGGCTTTGCCTACAAGTTCCCTCCCGTCATCAATCATGCTTATTGATCTATGATTAATGAACTAATGATCTATTGATCTCTTGACTATGTTCATTTTGTATAAACATAACCATAAAATATTCTAAAAAATAATTTGTAAAATGTAAAAGTTTACAGAACCTAGAGCAGTAAATCAATATATCAGTAAGAAACTACCATCCCTCCCCTCTCTCCATCCATATCTATGATAATTGATCTATATCATTGCTCAAGCATATTGGTTTAAACATAAACATAAAAAATAAACATCTTTGAAAGAAATATTATTTAAAAATACCAAACACTAATGTATACATCAGAAAATCGAATCAAGTCACCCACTCCTCCTCCCGTTTCAATCCACGACTCTATATGATCATTAACCATCTCTTAATATATTCAAAAAATTTTATAAGCATATAAAATATGTTGAAACTGAATATGAAACAATTTTTTAATTTTAAGCCTTTAAAACATAATCAGAACTACATAAAATCGCGACAAATTAAATTTTGAGCATTCAAATATTTTGAAGTTTATTAAAAAAACAATTAATTTTAAAAAAAACATATGATGAAAATAAATACGGTATTATTTTTCAATCATATTTAAAAAACGATAGTAAATAAAAACAGTTAGACCGCATAAAATTAGAGCTGATCCGGTCTTACACAAAACAAAGTCTTAACATGATTGAACCATTGGTAGATTAAAAAAGATGTTTACATTAATGAAACGTTCTATGAGTAAAAATCTAAATGTAGACAGTCAAGGAAATATACAACATTATTTTATTCGTATCCACGTTACCCAGTGTCCATTCGTTCGTAACGATTCCGTGGAGAAGTGTTGATGAATAAGTCCAGAGTCTGTTTCACAGGACTGAGCTCATTACATGCGAATACTACATAAAAATCTGTCTTTCCTTCTAAAGACTTTAATATGCCCTTCTTCATTCATCTAATAGTGTCAAGATATATTTCGTACTCTATCAATCTGGATGATTGATAAGTTCCATATACACCAGTTTAGATGGGATTTAACTTTGTTCAAATTTAAAACTTCATCCCTAATGTTCCTTTTCTTAGAATATTGGGGACAAAGCATTAGAAGCTGAAAGATCAGCAGTGAGATCGTAGGCATAACATATAATATATAATAATATATATATATATAATATTAAATAATATATCTATATATATATATATATATATATATATATATATATATAATATATAGAATAATATATATATATTATATATATATATATATAGAATAGAATAATATATATATATATATAATATATTTATAATATATAATATATATATATATATTAATATATATATATATATATATATATATATTATATATATATATATATATATATATATTATATATATATATATAGTATATCTATACATATATTATATATAATATATATTCTCATTCATTCGTGTTCAGGTTCAGCCTAGGATGGATGCTGATAAATTTTGCTCGCAGTCCGGCACATGTCTTGTCTCTGGTCTACGGACTGTAGTAAACGTATTTATTTAAAATATTTAAAAGAGGTTGAGATGTTCAACAAATTCCGTTTAAATTCATATTTAGTAATTACTTTTATAAAAAAGAAATTTCATAAATATAAAGATGTAATTCAATTCCACGAGGGTTTATACGATAAAACTTATTATTGCCTTCTTATTGGTTATAAAATTATAATTCTTGGCGATTTGATGCAAAATTGAACGAGGATATAGCTGAAACTTTCCCGTCTGCTCTCACCATTAAATCAGTTTATTTTATTAACAGAATATTCCATCAGAAAAAGTATAAAGAGAGTTTCTTTAAACACACGTATTTAATTTTTTTCGGCAAAGAAGAGATATGAAAGCCAAGTTAATGTTTGCTAACACAAATGCTCCTGAAACTTCAGCGTAAAGAAATTTTTAAAATTATTAAAAGAAGTTACCATCTATACCCCGGCTATTTACTCTGCTGAGCTTTTCATCTAGAGAACACGTACAGAGTGGTTGCTTCGACAAATCTTCTTGACCTTTACGGAAATGAAACTATATATATAGATATATACTATAAATATATATATATTATATATACTAATAATATAGATAAATATTGATATATATATATATATATATATAATATATATATATACTATATCATAATATATATATATATATATATTATATTATATAATATTTATATTATATATATATATATATATATATATATATACCTGAATAATGAGAAGTCTAGTTGAAAATTATTTACCACATATGAGAAATTTAAAAAACTGAAACCTTCAGAAAAACGTAAGCTGACCTGCGAAGATGAAAAATTTGTTCAATTTATAGCCGAAGTATATCTAAATCTTATATAAGGAAATGTTCCTTTACATGGACCTCAGAAGGTAAAGTTACACCGTCATAAAAACATCATTAAAAAACTCGCTGGTAACGTAAGTAAACTTAAAAATAAAAAGAAACTATTACAAAAAGGTGATGGTGTGTTCCTACCTTTACTCTTTTCCGTCATAGCCCCATTGATAAACATGTGGATTACTCAATAATGAAGAAGGTAGTGGTTTTACCCAACAACGACTATAAGAAGATGAAATATAATACAGCGTCCCCACCTTAACAACAACAACAACAACAACAACAACAACAACAACAACAACAACAACAACAACAACAACAACAACAACAACATCAGCTGCCTATCAACAACAACAACAACAACAACAACAACAACAACAACAACAACAACAACAACAACAACAACAACAACAACAACAACAACAACAACAACAACAACAACAACAACACAGCAACAACAACAACAACAACAACAACAACAACAACAACAACAACAACAACAACAACCATACCCAACAGGAAGAATATTACCCGTATTAGCAGTTATACCAGCAGCAGCCCAAAGTTTATATGATTCGAAAGTTGAGCAGATAAACAAATACGAGAAGGAATTGTGTCGAATGTTGAACTCTGATGTTAACGTTCGTGAAAAAAGAATCCTATATAAAAAGGCTATACAAAAATTAGTAGATCTAAAAGAAATTTATGAACATGCTTTTTTAGATAATTCATCTATGGAAGATTCAGCTCTATCATTAGGTACTAATATTGAAGCGAAAAGAGAAGATAATTTTAAACATGTACAGGAGTAAAGCTTACCAATGAGGGGTAAAAAAACTGTTTTAGCTTTATATAATATTTTAGAAGACCAGATTTTATGGAACTATCTCGGTAAAATCATTATCGATTGAGAAACAGTTGACGGTTCGAATATTGTTAATCTAATATCTGATCTCTCGCGTGATTGGAAGAACTATCCTGTAACAGGATGAACCAGGATCAAATATGAACTTCAGACTATTAATTTTCCGAGAACTTTAATCCAGAATAAACAAATATTGGGTGATCAGGATAATATTCCAATGTCTCCTAGACCAGATGCGAGTCCTACCGGTACTTCTTTTGCTTCACACAGATTAAAAATAATAAACAGAAACACATCACGTTCAGGAGTAGGAAGGATAAGAAAGAAACTATCATTTCTTCAAAGTGGATTAAATCCTAATTATTTATTGTGTTTTTTATATGGTTGCATTGCTTGTAATTTAAAATAATTTATATTGGCATATGGTTTTTATATTATCTTTTAATATATATTGCTATGTTTTTAAGGTTGTACGGTTTGCAATTTAAAATAGTTCATATAAACATAAGGTTATAATATCATTTTTTCAGTATACATTTGACAAGAATTTTTATATGGTTGTATTATTTTGTAATTTGAGATAAAACATTTCATATATGGTTTATACATCACCTTTCAGTATATATTAATATGTTTGTTTTTTATTTTTAATCCCATTGTGAGTCACGGAGGCTAAGGAGGCGGTCGATAAATATTAAAATGGTATGAAACAGCCTTACAGTTAGTTATGGAGGCTTTTCAAGTTCGGGTCAAATTTTCCCAATATTAATTAAAAAGAATTGAAAAAGTATTTAAAAGGGGAGGATGCTTTATATGTGCATAAACCTTTACGGAAAAATTTACCTACACGAAAAACCATAACCTCTCACTTAGAAAATGTCTGGCAACTTGACTTGACTGAAATTATAAAATATAAAACTTAAATTGATGGGTGTCAATATATTCTTTTTGTTATAGACATATATTCCAGGTACTTATGGTTAAAGTCATTAAAAGATAAAAGGTCAATAACTACTGCTCTTGATATAGGTGAAAATATAAATGATAATAACAGATATCCTCAAATGATGTGGTCAAATAAAAGTACAGGGATTTTAGGTTAAGAGTTTCAAGAAATAGTTACAGAGAATGATATAGGGTACTACAATACGTTCTCAGTTAATAAAGCTGCAATAGCTAAAAGAGCTCAAAGATCAATAAAAAAAAGAATTTATAGATATTTCCCGAAAATTAACACATTTAAATATGTAGATACACTGCAAGACTTGGCGTACTCCTATAATAGGTCTTATCACAGAACAATTAAGAAGACCGATCTAGAGATGGTGAAGACAAAACCTTTTGTACCTAGTGTCCTTGTCAGCAAAATAAAAGATAACACTGGTGTTAAAGTAGGAGATTATGTGAGAGTGTCTAGATCAGATAAAAATTTCAGAAAGGTTACGAAGCAGGATGGTCAAGGGAAGTTTTTAAAGTTGATAGAATCAGAGAGTTCCCGGGAGATGGGTTAAAATTACACTATCTTGACGATCTAGATGGTGAAGAAATAAAAGGAGTGTTCTGTAAACAGGAAATACAGAAAAACCAATTTGATCCTACGAGTAATGAATATAAAATTGAAAAGATATTAGGATCTAAAGGAAAAGGTAAAAATAAACATCATCTTGTAAAATGGGTAGGTTACCCTATGAAGTTTAATAGTCATATAAATGCCTGTGAAAGTAAAAAAACATTGATTAGTTTTCATCGTAAACTTGGAGAGTGAAGATCATCTATATTTATCGTTGCCTTCATCGGCTTCTGTGGACCTATATCCCGAAAATAAAATATCCTTTACTACAGAGTTATTAAATTCCATAAAGTTTGACGAGAAATGTATGAAGTAGGTTATGTGAAATGATATTGAATGCAAACATCGAGAATATAACAGATTCACAGACAGCTTTTATAGTATTTAGAAATGTTGAGAGTGTTAAAAAAATATTAAAATTTAACAACGCATGTGATATGACATTCATCACACGGTTGACAAAGATTTTTTCTTTGAATGGAATTTAATAAGTCGTAGATTATAAATCTCTTACCGTTGTGTTCATAAACTTAAACATAAAATTAGGGTCAAGTTGGATATGTAAAGATTTAGTATTTCTAATTAATAAAGCTGTTAACGAAGACTGCATGTTAATCACTTTAAAGTCACAAGCTCAAGTAAACTTGAAAGATAAAAATTTATTTATTTTTCAGACCAGATTGATTTCTTAAATGTAATTACTTACGTGTCGACATGATGTTGAGAACTAACTATATCACATCGTCTCTAAATGAATTAATACCGTTATATTCCTTCTCATGGAAATATTTTGTATTGCTGCATATCGCCATCTCCACAAAAAATTTTTTAACACTGATCGATAATCCACTAACATTTTGTAATGCGATCCTTCAAAAATGCTAGAAGATCCTGGTATGGCGTATAGTAGTATACACCAGATTTGGACTGTGATTTCTAGCATCGCTAAAACCGCAAACGATGCACCTGTTTTCTAAAGCTTAATTCTAGCAGACGTATGACCGAACGCTATAATGATAGAAATGACACCGATATATTAGTGTTCTACCCCTATGTTATAAGGCAGGGAGTCGAATTAGTGTGTATATAGAAGAGTCGCTAAGGAATGGTTCCTATGTATGAGTATAGACCCCCCGCCCCTTTCATAGCCTTTTCTTAGACGATACTATCCTACTCATAGAATAACGTCTACCTATATGGTCTTCTATCCCTAGGTTACTAAGGTTACGGGGTATTCGATTGTCGTGTATAGAAAGGTGCTAGGCATGCTTGCCTTGTATAGAGTTAGCCCCCCGCCCCGCCCCCCTTTTCTAGCATTTTCTAGTCTAGCATGAACTATCCTACGTCATAGAATACGGCTAATATTGGTCGCTCTATCCATATGTTAATAAGATATGAGGATTCTGATTGGGTGTATATTAGAAGTGGCTAGGTTGGTTCTATCTACGAAGTTAGTGCCCTCACCCCCCTTTACTAACCCCTCTAGTGCATATATCGTATGCTTGTCATTTATTTCCAGCTTAATCATATCGATTATTACAATAATCGACACTGTTGAATCGATTCCTGTGGTTTACGACGGAACTCGAATTCATTCCTAACAAGAAGTTCAGTATTAGATAATTACCCTACCCATTATTCTAATGACCTATAACAACATTTTTGTTCTAGAGCTACGAAACCGAGTTTTAGAGGGTTTAGTATGTTTGAGGTATGCCGAGTCGATTGACGCTATTGCCGAGCCGCAGGCGTTTCAGCCGTTGCCGGTTATTTTTAGAACGCAAGCAAACATGCTACGTTTTTCCTAGAGGACGTACCCTTCATTAAAAAAATTATCATGACGGGTGTCAAACAAGGGTAGAATGTCTCAAAAATGAGATTCCCGTAGTTACTTTCACCGAACGCCAGCAAGTCCCCATGGGCCCCCGGATAGGAGGTCATTCCTATATTGGTAGAAATGACACCAAAATGTCACATCTTTAGCAAAAAGAGGTGTTAGAGACAATCGTATCCTCTCACAAACTTTGGCAAGCCTTCTCTGTTTTATATGTTGCAACATTTTTGCAGCCAATGTTTCAAGCCGCTTACGTACTAAGTGGTAGTCCTCCGCCCACCCAAAAAACCTAAACAATGGACTTAGAATGCTAGAAATTTGGTATAGTGATATAGAAGCAGAATAAATAAAATAAGAAATGGCAATTTAAAATAAATGGAACAAAACTAATACCTGGCGCCGGAGCCGAAAGCTGAGTGGTGCCGGTGCACAGAACTGGAATTCTGGTATCCAAGCTACATATATAGACAAACTGAGGATGTCGTACATCAATATGTTTTCAATGGCTGTAGAATCATATTTTTGAGGGTTTCATTTGCGCCTAGCTGGTTCCTTGCTTCTAGCACGACATGTCCTACATCCTAGAATATACCCAATATTAGGCTACCTTATGTTATTAGGGTTCGTGAGTCGATTGCGTGTATATAGAAAGTCAGTTAGGATGCTTCCTTCCATGAGTTAGTAACAAAATCCCTTTTCTAGCATTTCTAGCAAGCGTGACCTACATCATAGAATACACCTAATATTAGGGTCTACCCCTATTTTTTGAGGTATGAGGATTCGCATTGGTTGTATTAGAAATCTCTC
>JABUQX010057188.1:27500-34049 GCA_015478945.1 Trachelipus rathkii | reverse complement strand
TGGTGGTGAGCGTTGACACAAGAAGTAGATGTATGTTTTTATGAATGTTCATGATTGATGGGGATTTATGTGGTGGGTGTTTTGGTTTGCGTGTGAGTGAGCAGAGTTTTGATGTCTGTGTATACGGCGGATTTTTTGTGTTGGGTATATACCATCATTGCAATCTGTAGTTTCACCTATGTAATAATTACAGGTTGCATTGGTGTCACGTAGTTTGTAATATTACAGGGGGCGGGGGATTGTATATTGGAGCTTTAGAGGTGCTAAGTATCTTTTTAAAATAACACTTATTAGATGGAATGAAAGTGACAGTTTTAGTATAAAGTTTTTAATGTGTCTTTATTTTAGGTTGGTATGGGTCGAAAGGTTTTATAAATAAAATAATCTGATTATCAGCAATGTTAAATGCCAAAAAGAATATATATATATATATATATATATATTTTATCTCTGGATATAGTAGTATATATATTATATATATATATATATATATATATATATATATATATAATATACTATATTATATATATTATATATATATATATATATATACGGTATATATATATATATAAATTATATTTATTATATATATATATATATATATTTATATATATATATATATATATAAATATAGTAATATATATTATATATTATAATATTATATATATATATATATATATAATATTAATGATTTTACTTTTTCTTTCTCTCTTGCAGCAAATGTTTTATGATTTCCTCATTTAATTGCAGCTAATGATGAACATTCATTAAACCCAGTTCTGTTAGTCTTTTCCACCTTTGTAATATTAAGAAAGTTTGTTTTGAGACTTTTTAGAGCAGATGAATACCTTTCTGGAGTGCACGATGTGAGTGAGGTACATGATAGAATTCGTTTCAATCAAATACGATCGTATTGATCAAATATATTTAAAAGAAAATTGTAAAATGTTTAACAGATATCGATTGAATCACTTTACAAAAATTGTTAAGTGTGGATCTATGGCTCAAGAACTTGCTCTCTAACTGGTTTGAAAAATCATCAAAGAAAACGGATTGCAATTTCTTTGTTTCTCTTCATTTGAATTGATTTTACAACACGAGACTTTTCACCTTCTTCATTAATTAATTAAGAGAAAGCAGAAGTTTTGTTGCAGATACGAAATCGCTTCAAAATTTTTAGCGATGTTTTCGCGAAAATCTTTCAAAGGAAGCACCACATTTTCAATATGATTAAGAGAAAGAAGTTCCTTTACTTAATGATGGAACTGCAATATAGAATTTAATGGAAGAGTGAAGACGAATAAAGTTGAAATCATAATTAAACTTATAACCAATTCACTCGTGATTACATATTTAAAAACATTTGTGGCTTTTGAAAAAGGTTCAATGTCTTAATTCATCTCAAGCTCCTCTAAAGCTTTAACAATTGCTTTAAAAACTTTTCTAAATAATATCAATAAATCGTAACTTACCACCCACCTTACTTTGCACATTCGTTCATTAGTGTTTTGTCCGTTAAGTGTCTGGGATATTTTTAATATTACAACAGATAAGTTGTCAGCCTTGGTGGCTTATAATAGTTCCCAGTTGTTATCACTGTGTCAATAGTTTCTAATATGTTGTATTCCAAATGAATATGAACAACATATATATACATACAATCCCACTTAATATTTCGACAGTTTGAACACACCTAAACTTTCTTCTTGGTGCTGAGCGCTCATCGGTAGTTGTCCAATCAGAAAGTCACTGTTTATTTCAATCCTCGTATTGACGAACCAAAAATAGGTTTTCCTCTTATCTATTAATAAATACCTCTTCATTTGACTTTGATTATTTTTTTTATTATTCTTATAAATTAAAGTTATGAGAATCAAGTCATCAAAAATTTTTGAGTTTAAATAATTTCAGTTTACATCCCTGAACCCCTGACTACGGCCATATATATATATATATATTATAATATATTATATTATATATAATATATAAAAATATATATATATATTATATATATATATATATATATATATATATATATATATATAGTATTATATATTATATATATATACATAGTATTAGTATATATATATAATATACGGTATATATATATAATAGTATATAATAATATATATATATATATATATTATATATATAATATATATATATATATATATAATATATAAATATATATATATATATATATATATATATATATATATATATATATATATATATATATATATATATATATATATATATATATATTATAGGTCAGACGGTCTAAAGCTGACATCATGTAATTCGGTTCGAATCCGGTATTCCAAGCTCTGAATCCGGATTCGAATTCGGATTCGAATCCGAGTCTATTTCTTGTTTCTATAGGATGTCGAGCCTTTCACCCACGCGGATCGGAAATTCGGATTCGAATCCAAGGTGCTGGACTCGATTCGGATTGATTCGAGCATTTTACAACATACGGAATTCGATTCGATGCTCGATTGCGAATCCGGATTTCGATATCCGAGTTCTATTTCTGTTTCTACTAGGATGCTCAAGATAAATCATACAAAATAATAAAAATACAACGAAAACAGAAACTAAAATTGGTATCACTATTTAGGAGCCACCCTTACAGGATGTGCTGTAGAGCCAACTCAAGATTGCATTATTTCTATATTTTTGGCTATTCATAACGCCATAGATAGATAATAGTTACTGGCCTGAAACATTTGGAAACTAATAATTTATATGAGAATATGTTTAATGAGGACAGTGGTCAATTATTGGCTCTGTACAGCCAATGTTTCACCCTCGCTAAAGAATGTACATAAAATTCGGGGATTATCTAGTCCGATTTTGGAACTCTATAACAACCTAACCCTGTAGATTTTTTGTCCTCTCCAATACGTGTTTTTTGTGTTTTCTCGACTGTAGTAATTCTTTCAAGAATATTCAGTTTTCAACAACGCATGTTTTTTTGACAATTTTTTCGCATCAACTTCATCCAGAATTTTTCAAAAATGACTTCAAACTTGAAGTATGCATATATGGGACCATTACCTGCAAAAGGTACGAATACTTTTTCGATTTTTTGGTTTGTGGCTCAGCGTTGTCAATTTTAAACCACTTTTTTTTGATTTTAAAATGAAAAATTGCGATATTTTTTTTCCTGTTCGTGCGAAGTGGATAAATTTTCAGGCATAATATAATCGAGAGAGAAGCACATTTTTTTACTTAATAATTTTCTTCGTTTATGCCTTAGATTTGGATTTGTTTTGGAAATAAATTTTCAAAAAAAAAAATGTTTTTGGAAATTTTTAAAAAATTTTTTGAGTATACAAAAATTATCTAAGTAAAAAGAATGCATCTCCCGTTTATACAAACCCTAAAAATTTGAAGTTGATCGGATAGTAGAAAATTAATATATCAAATTTTTCACTTTCCGAAAATTCAAACGTTTGAAAAGTGAAATATTGAGATGCATTTTTTTTCTACCTGTCCAATCAACATCAAATTTTCAGGGCTTGTTTAGTCGGACGAGACGCATCTTTTTACTTAGATAATGTTTTTGTATACTCAAAAGAATTTTTTTTTAAAATATCAAATTTTTTTTGTTGAAAATTTGTTCCAAAAACAAATCCAAAACTAATACATATACAAAAAAAATATCTAAGTGAAAAATGTGCATCTCTCCTGACTAATACCCTGAAAATTTTATCCACTTCGCTAGAACAGGAAAAATTATCATTTTTCATTTAAATCCCCAAAAGTGGGTTTTGAATGGACAACTGCTAGCACAAAACTACAAAAAATCGAAAGGTACTTCGTGCTTGTCTAGATAATGACCCATCGTATTGAATATTTCAAGTTTTGAAGTCATTTCGCCAAAAAATTCTGGGAGTTGTTCGAAAAATGGTCAAAAAACATGGGTTGGGAAATTGACATCCTGAAAGAATGTACTACAGACACAGAAAAAAACACAAAACAGAAACACGTTTTAGGGGCAAATAATCTACAAGTTTTGTGTTATATGTCAAAATTGGGCTGATATTCGAATTTTAATGTCCATTTTTTAGGGGTGAAATTTGGCACTGAACTTAATAAATAGTCTGCACCTGCCCCTTATAAAAAATTAATTGTTAATTTTTTACATAGAAGTTGCTATGTTATTATGATAATAGTTAATAAATTGCAATATTTAGTTAATTAACTTTTTAAAAAAATTTATAAAAGCAAGCTTAAGCAAGTTAAAATTCTTTTCAATAGTCAGTTAAAGGTTATAGAAATTATTTAATCATATATATATATATATATATAATATATATATATATATATATATATATATATATTATATATATATATATTAATAATATATATATTATATATATATATATATAATATATATATATATATATATCATATTTATAATAATATATATATAATAGTATATGGCGTCACCAGCTTCCAAGCTAGGGGGCAGCTTAAAATTTGTATCAGAGCTCTTATATATAATATATATATATATATAATAAATATATATATAATTATATATAATATGATATATATATATATTATATGATATATATATATATATATATATATATATAAATAAAAAAATAAGATACATAATCAGAAATCATTTTTATGGATATATATTGAGATTAATATTATTAACAAATTAAATTATTATTTTTATTAAACAATAGAATGTCAAATACAATATGCAATGATGAAAATTCCATATAAGCAGTTGCAAAATTGATATTAAAAATAATTTCCTTGGGTTCAAGGCAAATTTAATCAATTACTGTTTGAATAAAATAATCAAAATTGTCAATACAAATTTTCTGTGCACACCATTCATAGCCAGCCCGTTTAACCTGTCATCTTCCATAGTACTTAGAAGCCAAGTCTTGATCCTTCGACAGAGTACTGAAAGAGTGATCTACTGTACTGGTGGTGCAAGGCTGGGCAAGTAGTATCATCAAAGCCTTTTTTCGTCGACGGAAAGAAGGGTTCAGTCTCCTTTTAGACTTGGGAGACAACAAGCTCTTTTTAGTTCTTCACTTACTCAAGTTTCTGTCCTTTCATAATTTGTACCAAAGTTGTCAGCTTCTTCTTCTATGCCTCTTAAGTGGTAAAGACTATAAAATAAAGCTGTCTTTTCTCCTTAAACTCATCGATTGTTATGAGTATCATGATTGGGAAAGGATGTTAGATTTGTTAATTGCATAAGCAGGGTATTTTTCAGTAAAACCCGGTAATTCCAAGTAATCAGTTATAGAATCGCAGATACGGAATTATTAAGGATCTTCTCCAGAACTCCGTGGAATTTGTTGCTGCATGGTTGCTGCGGTGCTGCAGTGATGCTGCCTACCAACAATTCGTGGTATATTCATATCAAGTCCCAGTTGCTCGGCGATTTGATTAGCCTTCTTTTAACACTTCATTGGTGATTTTTTGTCTTTCGATGGCCCTAAGCTCTAACGATTTCCACAATATGTTGAATGTCCTGCGAGGTTTTGACGATATTCAAGGTTTTGAATTGGAGAGCATTTACAACTGCTCTAACATCGCAGAGTACTTCGCGATCATTATCATAGCCATGATGAATGACGACTTACATGCCGCTGAATTCAACTGAAAAGCGCTTTTTCCTGTGGCGTATCTCCTTCAATGGAAATGGTTTCTAATGCTTGCATTCATTCGTACAAAGGGCTCCTTAAACACTCTGATGCACTTGTTTTGTTATATATATATATATATTTAGATATAAATATATATATTATATATATATATATATTATATATTAATAATATATATATATATATATATATAATATATATATAGTATATATATACTATATATATATATAATCAGGGATGGGGAGTCGAGAAAATGATCAGATGGGAGGAGGTGCTGCGACGGAGGGGATTGAAGATGATTATTGAGCCAAGACTGAAGTGATCAAGATGAGCTAGGGAGGAGAGAAACTTAAACATAAGAGATCGTGGGAAAGAATAAAGATGTGCGCAACTTTAAGTTATTGGGATTCGGTAACAGCAGTGGAATGATGAGGGTGAAATAGAGAAAAATCATGAACTACTCTAGAGGATTGGTCATTTCTGTTCCCTTGCTGAGAACAGACATGTGAACGAGACAGAGTAAACACTTGATTTTACCGACGATCTGAGAACCGGTTCTTTTTGTTTTGGCTTGTCGTGCAGTTCGTGGATGCGTTAGTTGAGTTCAACCTAGAACAAGGATAAGATCGTGCGGCGGAGATGAGGGTGTTGAGGTTGATAGTGGGGTGAGCAAGAAGAGAGAGAAAAGAATAACTGAGATAAGAAAGGAGTTTGGGTCTGATCGGTGGAGGATTATGAATCGAAGAGACAACAACTGAGATGCTATCGATGGACCATCATAGACATAGGATGTGATGAAGAGAGATACCCGGCAGATTTATGCATTGGCAGCTCTGTCTACTTGTAGACCCAGACCGGCGGACGAGCAACCACCACCGGAAATTTAGATCTGGAAGACATGGAG